>PVJC01015605.1:0-20723 GCA_004026665.1 Murina feae | reverse complement strand
ATGGATATTACATTAGCATTTAACAATTTGCTCAATATAAATTTTTAGTTGCTTATTTTAGCAGTTCAAATTTAACCTCCCCCTTTTTTCATTGATTTCGGAGAGGAAGAGAGAGATAGAAACATCAATGATGAGAAGAACCATTGATTGACTCCTGCACACCCCACATAAGAATAGAGCCCGCAACCCGAGCGTGTGCCCTGACTAGGAATCAAATTGTGACCTGCTGATTCACAGGTCGATGCTCAGTCACTGAGCCATGCCAGCTGGGCCAAATTTAACCCATTTTCATGCTTACTGAAACATACCATGAATGACTAAAATAGGCTAAACAGTTAAAAATTTGTCACTTTACCAAAACTTTATAGTGTCCTGCATACTAGAACTGTGGCCATCCCAGTGATATTATTCTACAGCTGTGGTATTCAGATTGTTCAATGATCTTAACCACTTGTCCTTTAAGTAAGAACTAAAAGAGTAGCCAAATATGGATTATCCTGACTCTTACTTTCAATGAATTGCTCTGTTACCCTTTTCCCATCCTATATGCAATCCTACTTTAGACTCTACACCAATAATAGGGTATATAACCTTGATATTGGATGACATCCCTTTTTAATGATGATCTCAGTCTTCTGTGACTGGAATTCAAACTGAAGTAATTCCATTGGCTTCTCTCTATATGCATTCTGTTTCTCTCAACTTCCTCAAAGTGCCTTTACTCATTGATGCCATCTTGAGGTAGTAACTTAAAATTCAGGCCTGCCCCAAAACAGCTCATTAAAGTGAGCGAATGAAGTCACTCAACCTTTATATGTGAGCAGATCAGTTCCTATTCTTGAAACACATTGTTGGAATATTTCTTCTTTTGCTAACAGATGATAGAGAAAATAAGTGTCATATAGAATACAGGAAATCTCTACACATAGGATTTTGCCATTTTCACAGCATCAAGTTGGTTTTTCACTATTCTTTGTAATCTTAAATGTCATGTATTTCCTTACTACTTTTCTTTACTACTGATTGGGGCAGTAGTTGTTTTATTATAGAAATGACTGAGGAAATGATTTATTTTTGTCTCTTCTCCTATAAATTACCATTTAACACATTGAGATTTCTAATAAATCTCTGAGTCTTTACATTCATCAAATGGTATAGCTTGTATCTCCAGGAATATATATACTCTACAAATTAAATTTAGAGATTTTGTTAGTAGTGCAATTGTTTATAATCTAGACAAAACCACAGTGTTTGTGGTATAAAAGATTGAACACTTGCTAATAGAAACACAAAAAATCTAGAATTTAGAAGCAATAAGGACATTGCAGTTGACACCTAGTGGAACACACAAGTTAGTGATAGAATCAGTACCTGAATCCAGGACTATTGATTCTCAGTATCAACATCAATGAAAATCAAGTCAGGTTTTTTAAAAGGGGTTTATAAAAATATGTTGAAAATCTAATGAATAAATTTGGCATTATTAGAACTGGTACAGAGAAAAGTATCCAAAATTTCAGGTGGAAAACATAGTGTTGAAATTTTCATCACATTTTGGAGGTGTGTGGGGGTGGCTGGGAAGGAGATGATACACTAGGGGCTGACATTAGAAATGTTGCATAATCCGAAATGGGAATTCTTAGAATTCATTTTATGCACTGGTTTTCTTTGTTTTAACATATTAACTATGTAACTGCCATGAAAATTATGCCATCATGCCCTTCTGAGCCATTATATTATTATCTTTGAAGATGATCTACGGAACTAAAATTAGTCATTTACATGCATATTTGATAAACCACATTTACTAGAAGGAAGGCAGGAAGATGAGGAGGAGGGAATGAAGAGGTGTGGGTTTGGGGGGTAAAGGAGAGAAAATGACATGTTTTCCTACTTATTAAAAACCCATGCACAGCAAAAGGCATTCTATTAATACATTATTTGGGAATAAAACCAAGCTCACAATTTTTAATCCCTAAAGCAGTGAAAAATATTCTTAGTTGATTTTAAAATACACTACCAGTGTTTAGTATTCAGTTTGAGTCAGTCACCCTAAGGTTTAGTGAATTAATCATTAATTTGAGGTTGTCAACTAATGAGTCATCAATAGCTCAAAGCTGTTTAGAGGTTGTTATTAAAAAAAATGAAGTCACTCTCTTTTTGCACTCAGACATTTTCTGTGTTCATTAGACATATTTTTTCCCTAAAGCATTTCAAAATTCCAAATGTGTTTCCCTTGTGTTATCATTTACAATGTTCATAACTTGAGAAGTCAAATTAACTTTTCAGCCAGCTGAAAAGTTCAGGAAATATCATACATTTTATGAGTTTGTTATTATATGTTATTACTATTTCAGGGCCTTTAAGAGGGTCAAATAAAATATATATGAGCAAAAATTATGAAGAACATTTAAAACCTGGATCATATTCAATATAGGCTATAATTAATTATCCCTTACAGTATAACATGCTCATTATCATTTAATAGACAGGGAAACTTTTTTCTTATGAATAATTTAAGCGAAATATATTCTCTTTGGCATGTGAACACTACATTGTTTAATACTGGCTAGCAAGATGTTCAACAACTTACAAAGTCAATTTAATATAAGCCACTGCTTTCTTACTCTAGAGTTCTGGTATATTTCTTCTTTTGCTAACAGGTGTTAGAGAAAATACAATGGTAGACACTAAGAAATTGATACAAAATTACTCTCTGTTTATAAATCACACCAAGAGAGCCTAGTCCTAAAAGTGTAGCCTGCTCTCAAATATTTAAATGTTTAGTGTTTAATCTGTGGACCATTCAAGGCTCTTCTCTTTCAACTTATTTTATTTATTTATATAGTTCATTATTTACTTGTGTTCACACGGTTCTATGGTTATGTTCTCTGATTGATAGATTAAAGGAGAGGTAAAATTTAGTATTGACCATTCTGCAGCATAATGGCAACACTGGCATGGGCTCATAATGGAAGAAAAGAGGGAGCATCTGAGAAAGTGCCACGGGGGTGGTGGTGGTATTTCTAAGTACATGCTTTCCATGTGTTATCTTTGTTCTCTCATTCCTGTTGCTGCAGTCAACCAAGAGTCAACTGCTGGTCAGAATGAAGGTTATTGTCAGAATGAAGGTATGACAGTGAATTACTTGTTTATTGGAAAGTCCAGGAAATTCTGGAATTGATTTTAACATATTCTTTGTAGACTCCCTTCTCAATATTTCTATTCTTCTAGACTTTAGACATGATTCATCAAGATGCCTTAGAGTACTACAGTGCTGGTACATTTTGGACTCCCAATGCATATTGACCCAGTTAATGTACTTTTTAGTTCATGGTGAAAAATATAGTCTATATTATATTGAGCTACATTTATGGGTTAGTTTGTAAAATACTTTATGATAACAAAGGGAGGACATATGTGGCTGGTTATAAATGTTTAAGTTTTATTGGACTATAACGCATGGACTGGCTTATAAACCAATTGCAGGAAGGTAAAGGGGTAATTAATCTGGTGTTACTTTTGGTTATTTGATCCTGGAATGGACAAGAAAAATAATTTCAAAAACTCTATGTTTAAAAAAACTGAAAAGCTACTTCTGAAATGAAAAAGAAATTTGGTACTTGTAGAGCTGGTCAATGGCCTTTTTGAAACTTTGTATTATCTTTTTGCCCCATGTATTTGCCTTTTAATATAAAGGCCCAGGCTCTATTTGAAATGAAGCAGATATTCCATTTCATCGATGATACACTTACCCATAAGTCTAAATAATTATCTTCAGTTCTTGTGAATCTCAGGTTATAATTCATTTACAAAGATCTTGTGATTAGTATAGCACATTTTCCTCATTATCTAGACTCCCAGGAATTCCAACATTACCTGAGCATGCAAATTACTTTCATTTCCTAGTTGTAAATCTGAAATAAGAACTTGCTCTTAATGAACTTTTATATGTATGAGCTAACAGCAGATATCAGGAGAATGAAAAAATATATACTTAAGACGCAAATATTCACTCTTCCAAGTTAAGTATGAAAAGTAATTCTGACATTATAAATTTTTAAAATGAGTAGAAAAATAGATTTTTAAAAAGACTCTTAAATATCTTAGATATTAGGGGCCTGGTGCACAAAAATTTGTGCATGTGGGGGGGAGGGAAGGGTCCCTCAGCCTGGTCTGTACCCTCTCCAATTGGGGAACCCTCGGGGCTACTGGCTCCTAATCGTTCACCTGCCTGCTGGCCTGATCCCCCTAACTGCTCTCCCCTGCTGGCCTGATCCTCCTAACTGCTCTCTGCCTGCCTGATAACCTGTACCTGCCTCTGCCTCAGCCCTGCCACCATGGCTTTGTCTGGAAGGGCATCCAGAAGGTTGTCTGGAAGATGTTCAGTCTAATTAGCATATTACCTTTTTATTAATATAGATGTTGGATTCCACATGTAAGAGTATTTGTCTTTCTCTGTCTGACTTACTTCACTTAGCACAATGCCCTTGAATTCCCTCCAGGTTACCACAAATGGCAAGATTTTATTTTTTTAGGGCTGAATAATATTTCATTGTATATTGGCTTTTAAAACTAATGCCCATGACTTCCAAACTTTCCCCTTCATCCCAGACTCTTGTCTTTTCCACTTGGAAGACAAACAGACAAATAAAATTTAACATATCAAACACTTAACTCTGAACATTCCCTTCAACTTGATGCATTTGTCATCTTCCCTTTCTCAGTTGATGGCAATTTCAATTGCTCAGTCCAAAACCTTAGCATCATCATTGACTCCAGACTTTTCTTCAAATCCCGTATCCAATCTTTCAGCAAATGGTGTTGATTCTGCCTTCAAAATATGTCCACAAGTCTCACATTTCTTACCATTTCCATTGATTCAGTTCATCATATCTCACCTGCAAATTCTGAAATACCCACATAACTAGCCTTCCTACTTGTTCTCTCCTTGTTTCCATGCAATCTGTTCTCAACATGGCATCCAGATTGACTATGTCACTTCTCCTCAAGGCTTGCAATGGCTTCCCACCCCTAGCAAGACCCTATAGAATCCATCTCTTGTTATCCTCTAACCTCCTCCTTTACTCTCCCCCTTACTTAGTTCTCACCATTCACTTTTTTTGCTGTTCATTAAACATAACAGACATCCTCCTACCTTAAGGCTTTCTGCAGTGTGCGCCTTTTTGCCTAGACTATTATTCCTCCAGATAGCTGCCCCTGCCTTAGATCAAGTGGCATGCATGCCTTCTTCCTCTCAGGGCCTGAGTTGGTATTTCTGGTTTATTCTTGTCTCATACTCTTTCCTTGTCCCCCTTCCCCAAGGCAGAGCTTGGACCCTGAATGTGGTCCTGCCTCATTTGGATAATGATGCTGCTTCTTACTGGAGCTGTGTCTTTCAAAATGGACCAAAATAACTTAGAAAGTGAAATGTCCCTCATGATCTCGCCCTTAGAGGGCTACTATAACATTTACTTTTCGAGAGCCATTGTGTATCAGACATTGAATTAGGTGCCGCAAAAAAAAAAGCCAGATGAAAAATTGTCTGTCCTTTAAGCAACTTGCAAAACTCAAATAACCAACTCCTCCCCCTTTCTGCATGGACATAGTCACTGTGCTATGACCTGTATCTCACACCTCATTCTGGACACAAACCATCTATGCTGGCCTGGTGACCCTCCTGCCTCTCTGGCCTTCTCTGGCTGTGTGGATGCACAGAACCCCCAGCTGACATGAGGGAGGAGGAGGTGGAGATAGTGTATTCAGAATGAAGAGGCTGGATGAGGCCAGGAAGACCGACGGCAGACAGTTTTGAAAAGGCTGTTTCTGAGATGATCCAGAAACTTAAAAAGCCTTAAGTCATGTCATGTTTAATCGAATAGATTTATGGATTTGAGTGATTCCAAGTTTCTTGCTTTTTCAGAAATAGAATTTCTCAGAACTAAAATCATTATTAAAAAGGGAAAAAGAAAAAGTCTTCCAAAACTTGAGAAACAGAGTGGCACATATCCTTACCTATACTTGAAAAAATACCCAGGCAAGGAGTACTTGACCCAGCCAGCGGAGATCCTAAGGAAATTTTGAATATATGTCTGTTTACAGTTCAACCTCTTCCTATCTCTACACATGGCTCTTTGGGAGCAACTTATTCCATCCCTTATGTTCCTAAGAGGAAAAGATCTAAAATAATCATTCCTGCCCTAGATGATTGGCTCAATGGTTAGAGTGTCAGCCTGCAGACTAAAGGGTCCAGGGTTTGATTCCGGTCAAAGGCACATGCTGGGTTGTGAGCTCAATCCCCAGTAGGGGGCGTTCAGGAGGCAGCTGATCAAT
The DNA here is from genome assembly GCA_004026665.1 of Murina feae. Taxonomy (NCBI): domain Eukaryota; kingdom Metazoa; phylum Chordata; class Mammalia; order Chiroptera; family Vespertilionidae; genus Murina; species Murina feae. Next base: position 14,390 of record PVJC01015605.1, on the reverse strand, counting down.
GATTCTCTCTCATTGATATTTTTTAAAAAAATATATTTTTATTGACTTTATACCGAGAGGAAGGGAGAGGGATAGAGAGTTAGAAACATCAATGAGAGAGAAACATTGATCAGCTGCCTCCTGCACGGGGACCGAGCCTGCAATCAAGGTACATGCCCTCGACCGGAATTGAACCCAGGACTTTTCAGTCCACATCCCAATGCTCTATCCACTAAGCCAAACTGGTCAAGGCTCATCATCGATATTTTTATCTCTCTCTTCCTCTTCCTTCTCCTCTGAAATCAATAAAAATATATGAGAAAAGCAAACATAGCCTTATTAGTAGGAAAATAATTTTAACCTCACAAACTTCTTTCAAATTTTGAGGGCCCCCAGAGGTCCCAGAAACATACTTTCAGGTTCGCTGCTGATCTACAGTCAAGATTCAGTTATTCAGAAATTAGCAGAGGCAATTAGAATTCTCTGAACCAGTATCTGGATACAGGAAAATCTAGGAATAAAACCTCAGGCACCATCCTTACAGATGAAAGATAAAGAAGGAAATAAAGGGATTCCAGGACTTTTAAATCTGTTCATGCAAGTGTAGGGATGATGCCAAAACCTTCCAGCCAATCTTCTTGTCTTGAATACCACGGAAGCCCACCTATCACAACCATTTTGTGTTTAGAAAGGCACAAATTTTAGCAATGCAAAGTCATTTCTAATGTCATTATACTAATTAGCAAAGTCTTTGTTGTTGCTGAGAGATTTGAAAAACAAAAAGGTAACAGGTCTCACCTGACTTCCACCACCTACCAAATTATTTTGGAGCAGATCCTACCTATACTGTTTCATCTGTAAATGTTTCAACATTTATCCCTGAAGAAGTCTTCTTTCATCTTAATTTAATCAAAACACCACTATCACACTAAAAAATATTAATTTTTTAATACTATTACATACGTGGTATTAAAGTTTACCCAATTGTTTCATAATTTTTCTGTTGGTTTCTTTATATCTGAATATAAATAAGGTCCACACATTATAGTTGATTAACATGCCTCTGAAGGCTGAATATTTAGCTTCCTCTTCCATTTTCTTTTTCTTGAAACTGCTTTGTTAGACCATTTGTCTTCTATCATTTTCCACACTCTGGTTTAACTGATTGCTTTTCTCTGATGTTATTTGCCAAATTTCTCTGCTCCACATGTCCCATATATGGATTGTCTGATCAGTGAGGTATTTTGCCAAGATTTTGTAGGTGTTATTATGTGCTTCTCATTGGATCTAAGGAGGCTCATGAGATTTGTGGTCTCTTGCTCACTAGGGTGTTAAAATTGGTTTGGAATTGAGAAATCATCTTTATAGAATTAAATCTCTGAGATTTCTGGGATTTTTTGCTACAGAAGCCATGCTACTCATCATTAATGCATCTATAGTACCATCCAGAAGCAGTATTATAAACTAGAGGCTGGGTGCATGGATTAATACACTGCCAGTGGCGTCTCTCAGCCTGCAGGATCAGGCGAAACCAGCAGTCCAATATCCCTAGTGGGATGTAGTAGTGCGTGAAGCAGCAGGTGGCCAGGGAGGAGCCCGAGCCCTGCCAGGTGCTTTGTTGCTCCAGCTCATCCCGGCCTGCTGTACCTGCTGGGCTGCTTGTTAGCACTGCTGTAGGGGCAGGAGAGGCTCACACTGCTACAGTTGCACTCACCAGCCATGAGCCAGGCATCTGATGCCCATGGGTCAGCTGAGTGGGGCTCCTACTGTGGAAGCACACCGAATCATCACAGAGCAGCTCCTGTGTTGAGCATCTGCCCCTGGTGGTCAGTGTGCATCATAGTGACTGGTCAAACAGTTGACCAGTTGCTTAGGGTTTTATATATATGGATTACAGGCATCAAAATAATCATCTTTGCCATTATCAATTTTAATAATATTTTCATAATGTAACCCTCTTTACTGAAAAGCATAACATTTCTATTATTATGTCTCCCTCTAATAGTAAAATTTCTAAGAGAAATATGTGATTGGAACAGTCTTGTTGATAATGATTTTACTGTTTTTTAAAGCCAGGACAGTCTAATCTCCAGCTAATCATGCCAGATAACAAAAAACTTTTTTATTGCCTCTATATTCCATTAAGAATGCTTCTGTTTAAGCAATAGTATTTTCTTCCTGCCCAATTATAGACTTTCTTGATAACATTACGTATTTGATGGTTTAGCAAACCTCTCTCAATCAAGGTGATCTCTGTAAAAGCCATAAACATTTAAAAGCTCAAAGATGGTGATAATAATGTAGAGTTACCAGACTCTCACAGTGTAAAGATTCATAGCAAAATAAAAAAAAGAAATGCTCTTAAGTTTTCCTTTCCCAGGTGTTTTATCATCAAACCTTCATTTCTTCTCCTTGAGTCATTCAACTCCCCTACAACTGAGCTAGTAAAACGTTGTTTAGTAAATGAAAATGTAACTGTTTACCAAGAGACTTCTTTACTCAGAGAGAAAAACGCATGATAATAATTCTTAAATGGTCTAGAAAAGAGGATTTGGGCTTATATGTCATCATGAAAGTGTTTGTTGCTCTTTGTTTGGACATGAGCAATTTGACCAGATGATGTGATTGCAACTTCCACAGTTAGTCCTATTGGCATTAATCATCTCCAAAGTGATCCCAGTTTCCATGGCAACTGTAATATTGATTTTGCACTACAGCACTGGCTGGTCTCTGAAGGAAGAGTCATCCTGAAAATGTTAAGCCTCAGTCATACCTTTCTAATTGCTGATGTTGGAAAACCAGTGCAAAACTTCCAACTATCCATCTGCATTCGGACACTTGTATGACAAATCTGTTCTTAGTCAGCCTGCCCTTTGGTTCCAGGTTACCAGGCTTTAAGCTCCAAAGGACTTTGGTTGACTGAAGAAATTCTGGTTGCATCAAATATTTATAATAACTTCAAACATACAGAATGCATCACTGTTATATTTACCTGGAAATAGACTGAAGAGGTCCAGGTATAACTTTCTCAAGGAAAAAGAAACTAAATATTAAGTATAACCTTACATGTTCTTCAAGAGAGAGATATCAATCAAGTTGAACTGACATTCAAGTTTCTGAATTTCATTAAAATTAATAAAACTCTAGAGTGAGTAGTAAATGAGGAAAAATCTCTGCTCTTTCCAGAAGCAATAAGTCATCAGAAGCAATAAATATAGTGCCAGATATCAAGATTTTCCTAGAAAGGGTCCCAAGAACAGTGATAGCTCAGTGGATTCCAAGGTGGAAGAAACCCCTTTTGGAGAGGTGGCTGGCAGTAAAATTATAGGTTCTTGGTAGCTTTGAATGAACAGTATTTGTAATTCTGTCAAGTTCCTTCAGGTTCTTTTCATCCTGTGTGTCCTTTAAAATATCCGATTAACCCGTTAGACATATAACTTTTAAAATGTTAGCTCTCCCAGGCTTTTAAAAAACCATGTTGTGTAGGATTCATCCATCCTGCCTATGCACAGCACTGGCCTGATCCTTGTCCCCTGCCCAGGCTTGGAATGGTGCCGCAGAATGGCACACAGCCCTCTTAGAAACCTGTGATCAGGTCTGAGGAAGGAGGCAGGAAGAGGTGTGGTGGAGGCAGAGAGGAGGAAGCATGAGGACAGGCTGAAGTCACCACTATCAGACTGGCCACTTGGTAGGGTCCCACAGCTGTGGCGCCGGGAGTCTTATCCTGTCCTGTAATGAGAGCCATGCACCAAGTTCAGACGTAGGAACACTGGTGGCTGCGGAGGAGGCAGGTTTAGGGAAGCCAAGCACCCAGCAGGGGTCTGTACACACCGTCTGCTCAGAGGAGACACTGCCAGGGCACGGAAGGCACAGCCTGATTCCCAGCCAAAGGGCACTGTTTAAAACAAAGGGCACTCTCTTAGGCAGCATACATCCACACTTTTGAACTTTTTCTACTGTGTTCCTTAAATTCAGAGACATTCCAGACATGCAAATGTGACCAAACAGAGTGAATTCCATTTCAGTCCCTTACTTCCTCCAAGAATTGAAAAATTAAGTTTTTTTTATTTATTTTAATGCTTCCAATATAAGGTGTGTGTGTGTGTGTGTGTGTGTGTGTGTGTGTGTGTGTGTGTGTGTGTAGGGGGAATGGGTACAAAAAAAAACACAAAAAAACCCACACACACAAAAAACAACAACAAAAACCCCAGACATGGTAGTTAGGTCTGCTTCTCTGTCATGTTGCTTCTCTGTCATGTTTTTAGGCTCCTAGTGAGGAAAATCCTCAAAGAATCTCAGACTGATGTCAAGGTCCACAGGCATCATGATGAAAGGAATGCCTTGATTTAGACATGAATGTAATTATCTCAGTTCTCTTAAAGAGAGCACTTTATCTTTGAGGCGGCTATTCAGAGAATGGCCACTCCTCTGGGGTAGCCTTTAAAATAGATATGATGGATGTGATTCTTTAAAACCAAATGATTTTATGAAAGTCTGAGTTCCTGGTGCCAGCTGCTCTCTACTGGTGAATAGAAATTTGGGTCTCCTGACATCATTTGTGCAGGTTTGTCTGTGTGTGTGTGTGTGTGTGTGTGTGTGTGTGTGTGTGTATACCTTTGGGTGGAAACAAAGGGAAGTCCTCTTTCCCTATTTTTCTTCACCTTTGAGCATTTCTCTTGTTGTGCAATGATATTTCATACTTCTCTGTCACAACGACACAACAGTTGTTGGGGTGAAGTGCTTACAAAGTACAGGGCACAATGGCCTTGGTTGGAAGCCTTGCTCTCCCGCTGACCTGCTCCCTGCATGGGAAAAACAGTGGTAAGTGGTTCACTTACAGCCAGTTCTCCCCCAAGGATGGATATAAGTGCGCCAACTTGAAGCAAGTCCAAGAAAAGCCCTTAACCACAGCATTTTAGATTTGCAGGTGGCTTACAGGATGACCTTGAGTGAAAGGAGGACAAGCAGGAGCAGTGGGTGTCTCCATTCTCTGGAGCTTGGCCTGCAGCCAGGCCTGAGGACAAGTGCCAGCCGTCTTGGGGCCCTGTCCCACTGTGGGGCGCGATATGCTTGGAATACAAACCAGCTCAGCTCTATGTTTTCATCAGCATTTTCTATGTGACTGGGGAACTTGAATTTGGGCGGGACCACATGCAAATAAAATGTGCTAGGAACTGTAAAACTCACATCGTTGTGGCCTCAGACCCTGCCTCCAGAGGCACAGTGTTTCCAGACCAAGTGAGAAGGGAGGAAAAATAAGAAAGGAAAAGATGTCAAAGACGACAGACTCATGGAAGCACAGAGTAGATAAATACAAATAAACTTTAATGTTAATGCACTTGATTGGACTTTAAGATTCTATGATCCCATCAGAATTCTCTCCCTCCCTCTTCCTCTCCCTCTCTTTCCCTGATTTAAATTAAAGCAAGCTTGCTGTGTTTTCTCTGCAGACACTCAGCTCTGAAGCCACTTCCCTTCCAATCCTGACTTCTCTCCCCCATGGTGACTGTTAGATCCCTACAGGGTCTGAAAATCTCTGGAGCCCCAGCCTTCCCTGCAGGGATGCAGAGCTGGAAAAATCACTTGGACTCATCCTCCTCACCTCCCTATTTATTTTTAAGTGAATGAATTCTTAAAGGAATATATCTTAGAGGAAAAAAGAAGGCATAAAAGGGAGTCTGCAGCAGAAGGGCAGAGTATAGAAACAGAAATCAGATGGCACCGAGCTGTTTCAAGGGCTCTGGTCTCATTTGCACCAGCTGGGAGAACGGCTGGATCCCAGTTGCTGGAGGTGCCAGGCCGTTGCTCTCCAGCTACTCTACCCATGTTCCTCTGATCCCTACCCTTAAGACAGCTCTGCCCCTTTACCCAACAGCCTACCAAGATGGCAGAGGATATGATATTGCTGCAGCAGAAGCCCAAATTGTAAACTAAATCAAAGCCATTCTAATAGATTAGCTGCTAGGTCTACAGAAGCTCGGGAATCTTTGTTCCCAGAGGGTATTTCCAACTTGAATTCTTTGGAATTGAGGCAGCTCATCACGTAATGGTAAGAGCATGGTTAGAGAAGAGAGACCTGTATTCAGGTCATGGTTCTGACCCTCAGCTTGAGTTTTCCCACCTGCAACGGAGCGCCTTCCTCCTAGGGCTGCCGAGAAGATTCCATGAGGTCAGGCCCATTGAATGTGGAGGAAGTACGTTACAAATGTCACCTGTTTTTATTGGCAGAGTCAGCCGTAAGGAAAATTTTAGGCAGGCTCTGTTTAATTTTAGTCTTTGTTCTGTTTCAATTCTTCCACATCTCATTGGGCAGCTTCAACCCTCCAGTACTCAGAGGAATGTCTTTGTACTACATTCTCTATAACCACACGCAGGACTCTGATAATATAAACCTTTCCCAAAATTAACCAGGCATGAAGCACCCAGTGAAAGCCATGGTTGCAAACTTTATTGTATGTAAGAATGTCTTAGTGTGCTCATCAAACACACCAATGCTACTGTGCCAGTGATACTGGAATGGCCTCTAGGACTGCATTTCAATGAGCACATGGTGATATTCTGATACAAGAATAATGTTTTGAGAAAAACTTCAATAGCAAATAGAAGTTCCTTAAATCAAAAGTTCTCAATGTGGCGGTGGGTGGTTGAGAGGGGGTGTTGTAAATTTGCCTCCAGGAAACATTGGACAATGTCTGGAGGTGTTTTTAACTGTTACAACTTGGGAAGGGGTGCTATTGGCATCTAGTGGGTAGAAGTCAAAGTTGCTGGTAGACATGCTACAATGCATAGGACTGCCCCTAACAACAAAGAATTATCTAATTCAAAATGACAATTGGCGAGGATGCGGAGAAAAAGAAACCCTCGTGCACTGCTGGTGGGAATGCAGACTGGTGCAGCCACTGTGGAGTGTTTCCTCAAAAAACTAAAAATAGAACTCCCATTTGACTCAGTGATCCCACTTGTAGGAATATATTCCATGAAACCAGAAACACCAATCAGAAAGAATATATGCACCCCTATGTTCATAGCAGCACAATTTACCATAGCTAAGATTTAGAAACAGCCTAAGTGCCCATCAGCAGATGAGTGGATTAAAAAACTGTGGTACATCTACACAATTGAGTACTACGCTGCTGTAAAAAGGAAGGAAATCCTACCATTTGCAACAGCATGGATGGACCTGGAGAGCATTATGCTAAGTGAAATAAGTCAGTTGGAGAAAGATAAATATCACATGATCTCACTCATTTATGGAATATAATGAACAATATAAATTGATGAACAAAAACAGATCCAGAGACAAAGAAGCATCAATTAGACTGTCAAACCTCAGAGGGAAGGCAGGGGAGGGTGGGGGGAAGGGAGAGAGATCAACCAAAGGACTTGTATGCATGCATATAAGCCTAACCAATGGACACAGTCACTAGGGGGTGAGGGCATGAGCAGGGGGTTGGGGGGCAATTGGGGGATAAGGACACATATGTCATACCTTAATCAATAAAGAAAATAAATTTAAAAAATGACAATGGTGCTAAGGTTGGGAAAACCTGCCCCATAGCCACACTAACCTGCAGACCTGGGTCCAAAACTCAGAACATCTGGCTTTAGTTTTTAATCTCCCCAAGATTCAAGCTTGTTCATGATACCTACTCACCACTTTCCCAAACCCCTGTGGGCTCAGTCTCAGAAGTTTATGACAGAGCATCTTGACAACCTGGGCGCAGAGACAAAGGGATGAAAATGCTGACTTATACCTGACTCTGGGGGCATTGAAATGGGCCTGAAGGATGATGGTTGGTTGCTGTGCGGCCACTCCTGAGTCACCACTGTGTTTGGCAGACACACTGGGGAGATTTCTCTGTGGATTTCAGTTCTGCTTGTGGTTCTAAAACAGTGGAGTTGGAATCAAAGTAGATGCTAGAAAAGATGGTTAAACTAGAAAGCTGTGGAGGCTTTGCTGACCAATTATGACTCTCATTTCAACTCAACAATTCAACAAACGGTTCTGTGCCAGGCGAAGTGTAAGACACGGGGAAGGATTCAAAATTGGGTAAGACAGTCCCTCCTTCAAGGAGGCAGCCTCAGCTCCCTCCACCCTTCTTCTCTCTGCTCTGTAGTTCCTCCTCACTTGCTTAAAAAGCCCCTGCTTATGATTTACTTCCATTTATTGGCTGTTTAGAACCGACAAAGCTAAATGGACCCAAAGAGACCAATCTAGAAGTCCCAGAAAAGGCAACAGAAAAATATCCCTCTTTATTGGAAGGTTCTGCTAATCTATCATTTACTAAGTAACAGCTCCCAGTGGGGCTATTAAATGCTGAATTTCCATACGCAAGAACTATCTCGTAATGCCTCCCATTTGTACAAAGCACCTATTTGCAGATAAGGTTACTCTTCCAGTTTAAGTGTAATAATCATAGGACTAGCATCTGCCTGTGGACAAAAGTAAGAACATGAACCCCCGCCAGCCCACTCAGACCTTATCCTTATGCTCGGAGACCACCATGGTGGCCCCTGCAACACCGAGAAGCTGGATTAGGGTCAGAGTACACGGGACACTCCTGGTGTTTCTCTTGAAAAGAAAAGTTATTCAATGAAACCAAATCCATCATCTTTCCTATCACTCACATTATTTATTCTCCTGTGCATTACTTTTTCTTTTTTAAAACACACACACACACATATTTCTGGACTCTAAGTTCAGGATAGAGCCCACCTTATCAGGGCGAGAGAGGCAGTCTGAGACTGGCACCAGGAAGCTTCAACAGTGGGCAATATTCTTTTTCTTAAGCTGAGTATGGTGGGTAATTGATATAATTATAATGTCCCAACCTTTAAATATGTGTTTCCTATATCCCCTGGGATATATAAAATATATAATTGTGATGTAAAACAAAAGTTCCCGAAGTAATTCTTATGATCAGCTAGATGTACATTTAGGGTTGTCTGTCCAACTTTCATCGTTCTTGCTTCCAAACTCCCATTTCTCTGTTACTCCTATTCTCTTCTCCCAGCTCTGTTCTCTGTGTGTTTCTCGATCCTGTATCTCCACCTGCTCCTTCCTCCCACTGCCTCCCCTGCCCTTCTGGCTCTGTGTCCCATTTCTGCAAAACCTCCTACTCTTCCTCCCACGGACCTGGGCATCTGTGAGGAGGGCAGGGCTGGTATGGCAGGCAGTCAGGTTGGTTCTAGACCAAAGCTTCACTTTAATACTGTCCACATGGTCCCTAAATCCTCAGATGTTTTCACACTCATTTAAAACTGTGAATTACCTTCCTTTCTGCATCAAGGATCTGAGAGTATTACTAACATGCATAGAATAGAAGGATTCAAAACATAGAGGGAATCGGAACAGAGATCCTACCCCGTTGTTGGGTTGTGTTTGCATGAAATTATTCTATTACTAACTTAATGAAGCTGCATCTATGATCCCCATTGGTTCTAGATTAGAATTGTCCAAAAGAGACTCTTGTGCAAGATTTGGGAGGTAGAATGAAGAAGCAGCAGCTTTCCTCTCCGAAGGCCCTATGGTAAAAAATACTAGCAGGTTTCAGTTTCAGCTAACTCTGCCCTGCTTCTCTCTCAGCCATTTGTCCTGACTTTTGAGCCTGTTGACCAACAGCGTCCCTAAGTCTATCTCTAGACATGTGGCTGTGGACACACAGGCTTCTCCTATAGATTCTCCACCAGCTGCCCCGTGGTTTGCTTCTCTTATGTCAGCCACTCCATTGCTCCCCCAGCACCTCTCTGAGAGCATCAATTCTCCTCCCCTCCCCACAATTGTGAAAGGTCCAATTCCTGAAATAGATCAATTGTCTCATAACTCTTAGAGACTTGGCTTCCTAAACTGATTCAGTGAGAATGGTGGTCAGGACCAAAAAGAAGATGTAGAGCAGCTTTCCTCTCTGAAGCATTGCTATGAGCATCATATGACAGTGAGGTATTCTAGTCCACCAACCTCAGTTACAAAGAAGGAAAGTGAAGCCCAGAGACATTAAGGTCACATCAACATCAAGGTCACATAGCTATACTAGTAGACACAGGACTAGGACTTGTCTTACTGACTTGTATAGTTTCAATTTTCTTTAACAATGACTATAACCGTATTTTAAATTACTGACTTTCAAATCAATTTGCTTTAAAAAATAAAAATAAAAAGGATGCGTCAAAGTAACAATTAGTACTTGGATAAAAAGGATGCTTCAAAGCAATAATTAGTACTTGGACACTGCTTGAAGCCTTATTTTAGAAAGTAGAGAACGGTTATGATTATTTGTTTAATATCTGACAGGAAGCTAGATGGCATATCATACAGATGCTAAATTTCACCTTCTTTTAAAAAATCAACAAGAAAGGTTATTAGAATGAAAAAATCGTGAGCATATGAGAGCCTGAATCTAAAGTTACTATGGCAACATAACTTAGCAAAATGGTCTGTATTAATTTTGTGCTTCACTGAAGATATTAGCATCTTCAATTTTTAATTAAAAAAATAAACACTCATCTCAAGATGTTCCTGTTTATATTTTTAACCAGTATATTTGTAGTCTATGGAATATATTTTCACTCTGTCTTTAAGACAGACACACACACACACTGGAATTTCCTCACTTCCAGTTTAGAAAATTTCCTCCTTAAAATCAAATTTGCATGTATAAAAATATAAATAGTTGCATGAAATTATTTCTGGGTATAGAAGAACGGAAAGCCTGCAATTGTGTAAACCATTGTTTATGTAGCTCCCTGGCCTGGGCCCTGGGTAAGGTGTGGTTTGTGGGCCAATCATGAGGCGGCTCATGCTAGGAGAAGGTGCGTTGCATACGAGTACCTTTGTATTATCACCAACTGGCTAACCTGCCACCACTGGTCCAGTTTATTTTCTCATTTGTGAAATAAAAGTCTGGACAACCTTTGATGCATCTTGCTATTCTTAAAATCTGTTGTTTTGTTTTTTATAGTGCCAAGATACAGAATGGTGTAAATGAAATTTTATTGGGGATATTGTACTGTATAAATATATTCTACTTTCCCCTAAATCATAGAATTGTGATGCTGACAAATTTCTAGATACTGTGTCAAACATTATTAAAAGTTAACCTTTTCAGAACACCTATGATACAGGCAGAATTCTTTGTTAGAGCAGCTCCATCTCAATAAGAACTTTTTCAACTCAAGACCCAAAGTTCCTCTAAAGCATGACTGGAGCATGTTGATGCAGATGCTATGGCTTGGCTGCCCATAGTGTCCCAAACCCCCCTCTCTTTCTTTTCCCCTGCCTATGAGAATCCGTAAAACAACACCTCCCAGGCTCTCTTGCATTGACTGAGAATATGATCCAGTTCTGGCCAGTGAAATGCAGGCTGAAGTCACTGAGAATTGCTTTAGGAACATGTTACAGAAGAGACAGCAAGCTGGCATGCTCTTCTGTCCTTTGGCTCACCTGCCTTCCACCTGAGACATGGACTCATAGCTGAGAGGTACAGTGGTGCTCTGGCTGTCCTGAGGCTAAGGCCATATGTAAAGGAATGAGAAACACGTCTCTGTCCTATTTTCTCAAGAACATGGGCTCCTTCTTGTGTGCTTTAGTTCATAAGTGAACTCATCAATATAGAGTAAGGTTTCAGAGCTCAGCATTGGAGTTGGGCTGCTAGGGTTGGACTTTTTGTTTATGTGATCTTATATAAATTCCCCTGGACAAATTCATGTGTATTCTCATTTATGACAGAGGGATAATAGCAAGTACCCTCTAGAGGTATGGCTGAGCTTTAAATATTTGTGACGTGTCTAGCATGAGCACATTGTAGTACTCATTAAACATTAATAATGAATGATGGTGACATGGTATTATTTCATTTAAGTAATTTGGGGTTTAAAAGGTCTTCTTCAAAATACCACCTTAACACAAAGCACTTGATGTCTTATTATAGAAGTTCTCTCATAGGTCAGGTTAATTTGAGTGATACTAGAGGTCAGAAAGACCTTCCTTGGCCCATCCTGTCAAATGGTCAATCTATAACTATACATTAGTCATCGTCAATGTGCTCCATGAGGCAGTAAGCTCTGGGGCAGGGTGTGTGTGTGTGCACGTGAGCCTGTGTGGTGAGGAGGCCCAGATGAAAGTAGGAGTTCACTGTGTCACAGGCCATCTGGGCTTCTTCCCGCAGGGTCATCCTACGCCCCATAGATTGTCTACTGCACTGGATGGGGCTGAGCACCTCCAAGAGTGGTGGAGTCAGGGAGCATATAACCTGGGATACAGTGAGGAAGAAATCTAGTACATTTGGGGACCAGATGGCAGAAATGGAGCTGGGTCTGTTTTCTGTGAGTCAACATTATTTTCTACGTACTGCAGGTCTGCAAAAGAACAACTCAGATGTGTCTGAGTAGCCACTTCCCACAAAAGGAGATGGTTTTCTGAAGTCCATAGTATAATTACCTCTGTTCTTAGCTTAGCTTATGACAATCTCTTTCTACTATAAAAAGTGATTTTTTAAAAATACAAAATGTTCTAGGTTTTAGTCCAACCAATTTAATTTGCCATAGGGGGTAGGTCGGAGGTGGAACTAGGAACTGTGAATTAAAAGTAGACCATTTTCACCGACATCAAACAAAAGTGACAAACAGGTAATTAAGGCCAGCATAGTTCTAATTAAAACTCTAATTACATCAAGGTTTTCTGACCCAAATAGAAATCCACAATTCCTACTGCTTAATAAAAACAAAATTCTTCCCAATCAATGCTGCTGGTCTAATGCTCATTCATTTCGATGAAGTTCAATGACCCAATAATATCAACGGCTGATTCCCCCCAAAGAAAAAGTGGTGGGAAGGAAAACACTCATGTGAGGTTGGTATTCTCACCTGCTTTTCTACCTTCTTAAAATACCTGCGTGATGACTATAGCAGGAGGCCTTGATTGCAGTCATTTTTATATGTGGGTTAGAAGTGAACATGCTTTTTGAGCTGTTACAATAATATTGGGTTGTAGCTGCAGAACAGCAAATCCTTTTGTTTGCTGTCATTATCGCAGTTAACGACAGAGAGTACATGAGAGCATCCAGCTCAGTTTCTTAAAATGCCTCCATTGCTCACTGAAAAAGCATTGTCAGTTCCTACCTGTCAAATTTCAATCCAATTTTCAAACACTTAAGGAGCAAGATTTTATACTGTAGCCAAATCATAAAACACTGAGCTCTCAAAGGACCCGGCAGCCATATAATGAGGCAAAATGCTTCCCTCCAGTTACTTAGCTATTTTTCATGCTAGAAATTTTACCTGCTGTGCTAATTAGCTGACTGTGAATGAAAAGAAACATCCCACAACCCAGCAGAGGATGGGAATACCTTGTACAGCAAAAGGAGTTATTAACCTTGACTCACCAACAATTTTGTATGTGTATCAGAGACAAAGTTGTGGGTAAGACAAGGTCAGTAATGAGATAGTATTGGAGATTGAATTCAGAGAGAGAGGGAGATTATGATCAATAATCATAAATATTTACCACAGATGATTTTTTTCCTAAGTTAAAATGGATGTTTGACATCATTAATTTGCCCTTTTGTTACATCGACCCTAGTTGAGATCACCGAGTTGGAAACACTGAGATATTGTCTCTATTGTGGGTTTAACAAGTTATTTGAATCATATCTCCCATTTCCCATCCAAGCCCGGAGATGACACATCAGGGATTGAATAAAGTTCTGAAACAACTCTTTGCCTGACTGGCTGACCTATCGGTCAGAATATCTTAGCTATCTCTTTCAGTGTGGAAACAATCCAATTCTGAACCCACAGTGATGCCCAGTCAACTTAGCGGTACTCTACTACCATATAGCACTAACTTACACTGTTTCTCTCAGCCACTGTTTCATTTATTCTGCAAGGCCATAAGCCGTGTTATAGAACATGTGGAGTGGAGTGTTACTATTGATTATCGTCAGGGAGAAGACATGATCTTAAATTTGCCATGAAATAAAAATACATTTAATGGACCAGCCAGTTTTGAATTTTGCAACCAGAAATTCACAGTCATACTCTCAAGGAGCTAATCTAATATAATAAAAGAGTAATATGCAAATTGACCGTTACCCAAGACACCTAAGCCACGCCCACCAGCCAAGCCATGCCTCCCAGCCAACCAGAGTGGCTGTATGCAAATTAGCCCAGCCAAGATGGAGGCTGGCAGCCATGGAGCTAGAGCAAACCAGAGGCTTCTGTTGCAACTGCCTGCCTAGGCTGGCTGAGCCTCTGCTCATGGCCACGCCCACCAGCCAATCAGAGCGGCTGTATGCAAATTAACCCAGCCAAGATGGAGGCCAGCAGCCATGGAGCTAGAGCAAATCAGAGGCTTCTGTTGCAACTGCCTGCCTAGGCTGGCTGAGCCTCTGCTCATGGCCACGCCCACCAGCCAA
>PVJC01015604.1:21114-34932 GCA_004026665.1 Murina feae | reverse complement strand
ATGCTCCTCCAAGGGCCTGGACAGCTGCCAAGCAGGCCACCGACCCCCTGCCACCTCTTACCCACTTCCCAATGCCCCGCAAAGGGCCTGGGAAGCCCACCAAGCAGGCCGCCAACCTTGCTGCCTCTTACCCGCTTCCCGGTGCCCTCCAACCCTGCTGCCTCTTTTCCACTCACGGGTCCTGGGTCCTGCGCTGTCCCGCCCTGCAGTCGCTCTGTGCACTCGGGAGGTCCCTCAGCCCGGCCTGTGCCCTCTCACATTCTGGGACCCCTCGGGGGATGTCCACCTGCTGGCGTGCCTGACCAGGCTGGGTGAGGGGCTTTCAGGCTGCCCACAGCTCCCATTGACCCAACGTCCCAGCAAGGCTGGCTGGACGCAGGTTCTGGGGTTTATCTCCTATAATTGATGCTGTTCCTTTAAGGCCTGGGGTTTATCTTCTATAATTGATACACTGTTCCTTTAAGGCGGCCTACTAACTACTAAGGAAGCCTCCTCTGCCTCACCTCTCAGCGTCTATAATGAAACAATTGTTATTTTTACTGGTTAGGCCCGGGCTGCTCTTTCCTTCAGCTCCGGAGGATTTTATGATTGTTATATTGTTTCAAACCTGTGTTTCACTGGAGCCAGTTTAAGCGGAGCGGGCGCAGCTTCACTTTTGCTCCTGCCGCAATGGAAACTGCCGTTTACTCAGGTCCGTGAGTGGCGGCCTCCATGTTTGCTGGGCTAATTTGCATATAGCCACTCTGATTGGCTGGTGGGCGTGGCTTACCCTGTCTCGGAGAAACGCTTAATTTTACTATTTCGCTTTTATTAGTTTAGATTGAGGTGATATTGGTCAACATGAACATGTAGGTTTCAGATGTGGTTTTCTATGTTACACCACATGTCCACTACCCAAAGTCTAATCTTCTCCTGTGACCTTATATTAGAACCCCTTCTCCCCACCATCCCTCTCCCTCACTGATATTTGTATTCATGAGTTTCAGTTTTATATCCCACAGATGAGTGAAATCATAGAGTTCTTAGCTTTTTCTGACTGATTTATTTCACTTAGCATAATGTTCTCAAGGTCTATCTATGTTGTCGCAAATGGCAATATTTCATCCTTTCTTATGGTTGAGTAGTCACTGTGTATATGTTCCACAACTTCTTTATCCAGTCCTCTATTGCAGGACGTTTTGGCCATTTCCATGTCTTGGCCACCATGAATAATGCTACAATTAACATAGGGGTGCATACATCTTCACCAATACATGATTTTGAGGTTTTCTAGTATATACCCAGGAGATGGATTGCTGGTTCATATGGAGTACATATATCTCTGTGAATACATGATTTCTGATATATAAATAGGAGATAGATTGCTGGTTAGTATCGTAGTATTTTTTCTATTCTTTATTGATTAAGGTATTACATATATGTCCTTATCACCCAATTGTCCCCTCAACCTCCAGCTTATGCCCTCACCCCTCTAATGTCTGTGTCCATTAGTTATGCTAATGCACACAAGTCCTTTGGTTTATCTCTCCCCCTGCCACCCCAGCCTCCCATGCCTTCCCTCTGAGGTTTGTCAGTTTAATCAATACTTCTCTGCCTCTGGATCTGTTTTTGTTCATCAGTTTATGTTGTTCATTTTATTCCACAAATGAGTGAGATCATGTGCTATTTATCTTTCTCTGACTGGCTTATTTAGCTTAGCATAATGCTCTCCAGGTCCATCCATGCTGTTGCAAATAGTAAGAATTCTTTCTTTTTACAGCAGCATAGTATTCTATTGTGTAGATGTACCACAGTTTTCTAATCCTCTCATCTGCAACGGGCAGTTAGGCTGTTTCCAAATCTTAGCTATGGTAAATTGAGCTACTATAAACATAGGGGTGCATATATCCTTTCTGATTGGTGTTTCTAGTTTCTTTGGATATATTCCTAGAAGTGGGATCACTGGGTCAAATTGGAGTTCCATATTTAGTGTTTTTGAGGAAACTCCATATTGTTCTACACAGTGGCTGCACCATTCTGCATTCCCACCAGCAGTGTACTAGGGTTTCCTTTTCTTCACAACCTTATCAATACTTGTCATTTGTTGATTTGTTGATGAAAGTCATTCTGGCAAAGATGCAGAGAAAAAGGAACCCTCATGCACTACTAGTGGGAATGCAGACTGGTGCAACCACTGTGGAAAATAGTATGGAGTTTCCTCAAAAAATTAAAAATGGAACTCCCATTTGACCCAGTCATCCCACTTCTAGGAATATATCCTAAGAAGTTAGAAACACCAATCAAAGAATTTATGCGCTCTGTGTTCATAGCAGTACAATTTACAATGGCTAAGACTTGGAATGGAAACAGCCTAAGTGCCCATCAGCAGATGAGTGGATAAAAATATTATGGTACATTTATACAATGGAACATGATGCAGTAGTAAAAAAGAAATAACTTACCATTTGCAACAGCATGGATAGACCTGGAAAATATTATGCTGAGAACAATAAGCCAGTTAAAGAAAGATAAGTATCACATGATCTCATTCATGTGTGGAATCTAATGAACAACATAAAGTGATGAACAAAATTAGATCCAGAGCCATAGAAGCATGCAACAGACTGTTAAACCTCAGAGGAAAGGTAGGGGAGGGTAGAAGGGAAGAGATCAACCAATGAACTTGTATGCATATATGCATAACCCAGGGACACAGACAATGGAGTGGTGAGGGCCTGGGTGTGTGGGGGAGATTGGAAAGGGCTGGAAGAGGTTAATGGGGGGAAAAAAGGACCTATGCAATACTTTCAATAATAAAGATTTTTTTAATAAAAAGTAAAAATAAATAAATAAATAAGAAATTCTCCTGTGGTTTTCAAATTGTCAGATGACATATAAAATGTTATAAGCATTTTCTCCTTCAAGATATATTATTTGCCGATATCCCTTCAACTCTGGAAATGAAAATTGAGATTGCTTTTTCCTTCAAGCTAGAAAACCCTTTTCTTAGTCTTGCCCTCAACTCTTTCCTGGATTTTGCCAAGATAGTTTAGAATTTCAGCTCTAGGCTGTCATTAGTTTTCCTTTATATGTCCTTTCTGTTTTTAGGTTTACTTAACACTTGCATTATCATTTTCCAGTAATATTTTTACTATTTAATGAGGTAGATGCTAGCTAGATAGAGGATAGATGGATGGATAGATAGATAGATAGATAGATAGATGAAAGATGGATAAAAATAGAAAGAAAGAGAGTTAATTGATCTTTTCCTCTTGTTGAGAGAAGAAATATTTACCTTCATAGTATCACTAATATCCTCCAGTTTTTCTTAGTCATACAATTCATTCAATGGAATCTATTCTCCTTTTTTTGGCAATTTTCTTCCTTATCAATTTTCTTCAGATAGTGTACATTGGTGGTATCACTTTTATTTGATCTACAATATCTTATCATTGTATATAAAACTTAGATGACAGTCCATTGCCCTCAAAAAACTGCCTTTCAGGTCTCAGTGTAGCAAAGGAAAATATGGTGCTAGTCTTTCTTTCTTTGAATGTAGAATTCTAAACAAATTTCTGATGATTTTTGTAATTCATAAATTTCATCAGGATATGGGTATGTGTGTGACTTTTTTCCTTTTTACTATGCATGAGTCTTTTAAATGTTTTTAAAAATATGATATCAAGTTTTTTCTTCATTTTTTTAAGTTAACAGAAAATTTCTTCTAGAACTTAGTTAATTTTTACTCTCCTATCTCCACCACATTCATACATTTTCCACAAAATTTTGAAGTCCATAAAATTATTCACAAGTTAGCTTCTTGAACCTAACTTCCAAGTCTATATTTCTCTCCTAATTTCTGCCTGTAATTTTTCTCTACATAGTAAGATATTTCAGAACTCTCATCAATGAATAGTCTTTTTCAATTCACCTAGAAATTTTTTTAATTTTGGAAACAATGGAGGTTTCTTATTTCCAGAAAGTTTTTTCTATGATCTTATTGCATCTCTTTGAGAGTTATTATTTTTTAAAATAGAGTTACTTTCAGTCTTATATTAGCTCATGGCTACTGGACTTAGACTTCCTCCATCAGGTCACTGTAGCCTCTTAAGAAAGGTATACTTTCTAAAACAAAAACAAAAAATCTTTACTGTTGAAAGTATTACATATGTCCCCTTTTCTCCCCATTGTCCTCTCCCGGCTCTCCCCACACCTTCACCACCCCACTGTCCATGTCTATAGGTTATACATATATGCGTATAAGTTCATTGGTTAATATTCCACCGCAACTCTTCCTTGCCTCTTCCCCCACAACCCTCCCCTGCCTTCCTTCTGGGATTTGACAGTCTGTTTGATGTTTCTATGTCTCTGGGACTATTTTTGTTCATCAGTTTATGTTGTTAATTTGATTCCACATGTGATTGAAATTATGTGATACCTATCTTTCTCTCCAGGTCCATCCATGCTGTTGCAAATACTTAATTCTTTTTTACAGCTGCATAGTATTCCATTGTGTGGATATACCACCGGTTTTTAATCCATCCTTCTACTGATGGGCACTTAAGCTGTTTCCAAATCTTAGCTATTGTAAATTACACTGCTATGAACATAGGGGTGCATATATTCTTTCTGATGAGTGTTTCTGAATTCTTGGGATATATTCCTAGAATTGAAATCACTAGATCACATGGTAGTTACATTTTTAACTTTTTGAGGAAACTCCAAACTGTTTTCCACAGTGGCTGCAGTCTGCATTCCCACCAGCAGTGAATGAGGGTCCCTTTTCTCCACATCCTCAACAACACTTGTTTGTTGATTTGTTCATGATAGTCATTCTAACAGGTGAGAGGTAGTACCTCATTATCATTTTGATTTGTATCTCTTGAATAATTAGCGACTTTGAGCATTTTTTCATATACATTTTGGCCTTTTATATTTCCACTTTGGATAATTGTCTAGTTAGGTCTTTTGCCCATTTTTATCTTCCTTTTGTTGAGTTTATGAGTTCCCTATAAATTTTGGAGGTTAACTCCTATAGGATGTATTATTGGCAAATATGTTCTACCATCCAGCTATGGTAAGAGTCTTTTTTGCCTCATGTTCCTTCACACTTCTTGTCTTATCATTCAGCAAATTTTGCCAGTTCTAAATTCAAAATGTATTCAGGTCATATGGTAACACCATGTTGAACCTTCTGAGGAATTGCCAGACTGTTTTTCAAAGAGGCTGCACCATTTTCAATTTCCAACAACAATGCATGCAGGTTCCCATTTCTCACCAAATGTATGTTACTGTCCATCTTTTTTTTATTATTATTATGGCCACCCTAATGCTATCTATCCTTGTGGTTTTGACTTGTATTTCCCTAATGACTATTGTTGACAATCATTACATGTCCTTATTGACATTTGAAGAAATGCCTATTTAGATCATTAGCCCATTTTCAAATTTAAGATTGACAACTATATTATTTAACTGCAGCAGTTGTTTATACATTCTGGATACAACTCCCTTATCAGATAATTTCTCCCATTCTTGAGTTGTCTTTACGCTTTCTTGATGGTGTCCTTTGAAGCACAAAAAATTTTATCTTGATGGATTTATCTATTTGTTGTGTTTTTTTGTCACTTATACTTTTACTGTTCTATCTAAGATCCCAGCTGTTGTGGCTCAGTGGTTGATCATGAACCAGAAGGGTACAGTCTGATGCCTGGTCATGGCATATGCCCGGAGTTGTGGGCTCATACCCCAGTGTGTGTGGGAGGGGAGGTGTGCAGAGGGCAGCCAATTAATGATTATCTCTCCCTCTCCGTTCCTCTGTCTGGATGCTATCAATGCACTCATTAAGGCCACAGTTGAGATCTGAAAACTCTACAGCTCTTCCTATTATCCAAAAAGTCTTCTTACATTTCAGTACCTGGAATACTCAGGTCCATAGTATAGGGCATCTCTTTCCAACAAATCAAGTACCTGCTCCTGGAGTCTGCAGAGGGCATCAAGGTTTGGGGAGGGTGGGGGTGGGGGTGGGAATGATGCCCTTTCCCACCGTCGCCACTAAGCTCTCTCTGGCGTGTTGCGGGGCTGGCAAGCGACAGGCACAGAGGGGAGATGCGCCATAGGAGGACTGTGGTAGCACATCTTTTCTGGTCAGACCATCAGAGTCTTAGGTCACTGGCAAGCAATGAGTGGACCAATCTGAGCCAGGTGATCACCTTGACCCAATACTATAATCAAGAGAATGTGGTCGCACAGGCAGTAGGTCCATCGTAAGGGGCCAGGTAGCGAGAAAGAAAGTCTCCAGCACACTTTCTTCATCTCATCTTATCCTCTGCAAAATATGGACAAGGAATCTATTTCAAAATTGTCCTTGGGATTGGGTACATTGTTGACTTTTTACTTGACTAAACTAACTTAGAATGGTATATTGCCTCTCAGTGCCTTTCAGCAAATGCCACCAACCTAATTCATTTTATTTAGTTGACATCACTGATGGTGACTGTCTTCATAGTCAATCTGCATTGCAATACCATCATATGTAAGGGCTGGCTCCAAGGCACACATATATTGCCTGAATGTTTAGAACAACTTACTGAGACCAACTTACTTAA
Source organism: Murina feae (assembly GCA_004026665.1). NCBI lineage: Eukaryota > Metazoa > Chordata > Mammalia > Chiroptera > Vespertilionidae > Murina > Murina feae. The sequence goes on along the minus strand of PVJC01015604.1, from coordinate 28,345 downwards.
GGGCTTATATTTGTAATTCACAGGGTGCACTCACATGGATATCATCATTTCATGTGGCAATCTATGGTGGCCAAGTACACTGCACAGGCCTCTCTGCCAAGGCCTTGTGTTCCTGTTTCTACTTTATCTTCACTGCCCTGAGACCATAGTGCTGCTCACCTAAGCTTCAGATATGCTGGTGCTGCTTCTTTAAGAAAGAAAGCTGCTTGTGATGTTACTCGTGATTTGATTTTGATTTTTAAAATGACCCCCCCCCCAAAAAAAAAAACCCACATAGGTGATCCCAGTGTTTATGGAAGAAAACACTCAGAAGTATGGGGAAATCAGGAGGTTGGAGAAACAGTGACCCATTATACAAGCAAAGGAGAAAAACAACACGATTAATATAGTTTTAAAACTTTCTTATAATTTCTTAACAAATTTTGAGAGGTTACATCTTACCCATTACTAGTTCAAACTTATCAATTACTTCCACTATGGGGAAAAGTATTGAAGAATTATTACCATATTCACATTACCTCAGAGGTGAAAAAATAGCTTATCACATATCTTAAATAAGCAGGTGCCCTTCACAGGGTGACTACTATAAAGACTCATCCACAAATAATTGCTATCCTGTGGGTTCTTCCAATTTAGAAAAGAAGCATCACATATAATTGGACCACTGTATCTAGAATTCACCTTAAACCATAAATTTTAAGAAAGTAGTATAAAAGTAATTTAATAGCAACAGTAGGATGTGTTTCTTCTCAGTTACCAAAATCATAAAACATTGAAGCTCTTGGAGCAAAAACCCTTCAGACCTAAAACATTTATTTAGAACAATACTCAGAATGTAAAGAACTAGGAGAGGAAAGAAAAACAAGTAAATACTACCACAGTGTTCCATTTCTCCCACAATGTGTGTCCTAAAAGAGAAATACTAGAAACAGGCAAATGGAGTCATGCCTTGTTCTCCAGCCCCTGGGACTACCTGACCCTGTGCAATGGTAGCAAGTGTTGAATTTCTGCCCATTGTGGGACCATCCACTGTAGAATCATAACTAAAGAGAAGCAGATATAGTACTGCTCTGCCCTTGAATAAATGTGTAGTTTGTGCTTGTCATTTAACCTCCTAATCAGCTTTTCTCAAAATGGGATCTTAGAGCAATAGGTGACCTGCTTAATTCAATAGGTTTTTAACACATTCTAATGTATAAAATAGATCTTATAAGTGATACTATAGTTGATCCTTGAACAACAATGGGCCTATTTATATGTGGATTACTTTTCAGTAAGTATTGTAAATATATTTTTACGCCCTTATTTTTCTTAATAACATTTTATTTTCTCAAGCTTTCTCTATTGTAAATTTATAATATATAATACATATGACATATAAAATATGTGTTAATCAACTGTTTTTGTTAGTGGTAAGGTATCTAGCCAGCAGTAGTTAGGTTTTAGTATTTAACTCCATACTGTTTTCCATAATGGCTGGACCAGTCTGCTCACCAGCAGTGTACCAGGGTAAATGGACCATGGCTTTTTTATCCACTCATCTACTGATGGGCACTTGGGCTGCCTCTAAATCTTGGCTATTATAAATAACACTGCAATGAAAATAGGGTGTGTATATATTCTTTTGATTTACTGTTTGGGATTTCTTTAGATACATTCCCAAAGTGGAATTTCTGGGTCATAAGGCAGTTTCTGTTTTTAATTTTTTTGAGCTAACTCCATACTGCTTTTCACAGTGGCTGTATCAATCTGCATTCCCACCAACAGTGCATGAGGTTCCCTTTTCTCCACATCCTCACCAGCACTTGCTGTTTATTGATTTATTAAGGATAGCCATTCTGACAGGTGAGAGGATATATCTCATTGTGGTTTCAATTTACATTTCTATGATGATTAGCAATGATGAGCATCCTTTCATATGTCTATTGCCTGTTTGTGCTTTTTGGAGCAGTGACTATTTGGATCCATTGTCCATTTCTCTTTCTTTTTCTTTTTCTTTTTTATTTCAGAGAGAAAGGGAGAGTGAGAGAGAGATAGAAACACCAATGAGAGAGAATCATTGATTGCCACCTCCTGCATACCCCACACTGGTGGTCGAGTCCACAACTCAGGCATGGTCTCTGATCCAGAATCAAACCATGACATCCTGTTTCATAGTTTGATGCTCAAGTACGGTGCCTCACTAGCCAGGCCCTTTGTCCATTTCTTAATTGGATTGTTCAGGGTTTCTTGTTGAGCTGCTTTTGTTTTCTTTTTTTATTGTGTTGTTTTAATTTAAATTCTTTATTGTTGAGAGTATTACATATGTTTCCTTTTTACTTCTATTGACCTCTCCCCAGCCGCTCCCACTTTCTAGCACATGCCCTCACCCCCAATTGTCTGTGTCCATTGGTTATGCTTATATGCTATTCTAAATTGTGTCCCTAGACACTCCACAAGGAAGAAACAATATAAAAGTGGCTGCCAGTGGCTCCTGACAACAAGTAAATTGTCAGGGGGACGGGTCTGGATCCTGGGCCTGCAAGGGCATTCCACCACCTTCCCAGAGGACCTATTGCATCCTGGCTGCCCTCAACTCTCTCAGGATTTCACCCATGCACGAATTTGTGCACCAGGCCTCTAGTATCTTTATAAAATAGATATAGATGATGCTTCTTTAGCATCATAAAATATACATATCTCACTGTTAATTTGAGTCACCATTATCCTTAATTGGAAACATTTGGAGCATTCCCATTAAAGACAGAAATAAACTAAGAATCTTCATAGTTCTCATTATCATACATCCTTGTCTGGATTCTACCAATGCAATATGATAAGAGAAAGATAGAACATGGTAGAAAGGATACTGTGGCAATTTATAGGCCCAACCCTTTAAAAATTAGTAACTACTCCTTCCTGTCTTGGATACTCACTCTTGGCACCCACCCACTGTGCCATGTGGATAGGCCCAGAGCCCCACATAAACCCTTAGTGGATGACAAGCACCAACTTGCCATCTTGAAAGTGGGTCCTCCAAGTTCAAGTCAAGCAGCCTTAAATGATGCCATGGAGTAAAACTGAGCTCTCATCCAAGCCCTGTCCCACTTGAAAATTTGTGAGCAGAACTAACATTTGCTGTTGTTTTAAGCAACTAAGTTTCAAAGTAAGTTATGAAGGTCACAATGGATAATTGAAACAGGTTTTGGTATCTAGAAGTGGGTCCTGTGGTAACAAAACCCTAAAGCATATGACTTGACTTTGGGACTGAGCTGCAGGCAGAAGCCAAAAAGGTTTTGAAAAAAATGTCAGTAAAATCTTCAAGGGTGTGGAGGAAAATGTCAGCAGAAGTTTAAGGGGCCAGGTGGGATGGTGCTGAAAGAATACATCACAGGAAGAATATTCTCTGTACTCTCAAACTGCTTATATTGAAGAAAAGAAATTAGATTGAGGCTTCTCTTCAGTGCCTAAGACAAGAAACAATGTTATTCTTTGAGTTCTGAGCAAAAATTCCTACCTTCACTTCATTTCTGATTTTGCAAAGCAATTCTTAAGTTTTTAAAATACAGTTGACCATTGAACAATGCTGGGCTTAGGAGTATTGAACCCACACACAGTCAAAAATCCACAGATAACTTTTGACTCCCCTAACACTTAACTGCTTTTTCTCCACATCCTCATCAGCACCTGTCCTTTGTTGATTTATTAATGATAGCCATTCAGACGGGTGTCAGATGGTAACTGATTGTCATTTTGATTTGCATCTCTCAGGTGATTAGTGATTTTGAGCATTTTTTCATGTGTCTCTTGGCTTTCTATATGTCCACTTTCAAGAAATGTCTATTTAGGTCCTTTACCCATTTTTTCATTGGATTGTTTATCTTCCTTTTGTTAAGTTGTATGAGTTCCCTATAAATTTAGGAGATTAAACCCTTATCAGATGTAACATAGGCAAATATGTTCTCTGATGCAGTGGGCTTTCTTGTTATTTATTGATGGGTTTTTGTTTTTGTTTTTTTTTTTTTGCTGTACAGAAACTTCTTATTTTGATGTAATCCCATTTGTTTATTTTCTCCTTAGTTTCCATTGTCCTAGGAAATGTGTCGATAAACATAGTACTATGAGATATGTCTAATATTTTGCAACCTAAGATTCTTCTAAGATTTTTATGGTTTCCCATCTTACATTTAAGTCCTTTATCCATTTTGAGTTTATTATTGTGTATGGTGTAGTTGGTGGTCTAGTTTCTTTTTTTTTTTTTTTGCATGTATCTCTCCAATTTTCCCAACACCACTTATTGAAGAGACTGTCTTGACTCCACTGTGTGCTCTTGCCTCCTTTGTCAAATATTAATTGAGCATAATGGCTTGAGTCGATTTCTGGGTTCTCTATTCTGTTCCATTGGTCTATATGTCTGTTCTTGTGCCAGTACCAGGCAGTTTTGAGAATAGTGGCTTTGTAATATAGCTTGATATATGCACCTAAAAATATATTTTTTTAAAAAACCTTTTGGAGGACTTAACGGAGAAATTGGCATTACAGTCAAAGTAGGAGACTTTAACACAACCGTGACTTCACTGGATAAGTTTTTCTGACAAAGACATAACAAGGAAACAGAGAGTCTAAAGGACACACCTGATCAGATGGATTTAACTGACATTTATAGAACATTTCACCCCAATGCAGTAGAATATACATTACCCTCAAGTGTACATGGATCATTCACAAAGATAGACCACATGTTAGGACACAAAACAAGTCTCTACAAGTTCAAGAAGATTAAAATCATATAGGCATCTTCTCAGATCACAGTGGAATAAAATTAGAAATCAACTACAGTAAAAACACCCCAAAATATTCAAACACATGGAAGCTAAATTGCATGTTATTATACAATGAATGGTTACCAATAAGATCAAGAAAAAATAACAAACTTCCTGGAAACAAAAGAAAATGAATAAACAACAATCCCAAATCTCTGGGACACAGCAAAAACAGTCTTGAGAGGGAAGTTTATAGCACAACAGGCCTACCTCAAAAAACAAGAAAAATTAGCAATAAACTCTTTAACCCTAAACCTCAAAGAACTAGAAAGCGAACAATAAGAAAAGCCCAGAGTGAGTAGAAGGAAGAAAATGATAAAGATTAGAGCAGTAATAAATAACATAGAGACTAATAATAAATAAATAAATAAATAAATAAATAAATAAATAAATAAATACAAAAAAATCAATGAAACCAAGAGCAAGTTCTTTGAAAGATAAACAAAATTGATAAACCATTAGCCAGACTCATAAGAAACAATGAGAAAGGACCCAAATGAATAAAATCAGAAACAAAAGTGGAGTAGTAACCACTGACACCACAGAAATACAAAGGATTGCAAGAAAATACTAAAAACAACTATATGCCAACAAGCTGGACAATGTGATTGAAATAGACATATTCCTAAAAAAATGCAGTCTCCCAAAACTGAATCAGGAAAAATAAAAATAAAAACCTGAATAGACCAATAAAAACTGATGAAATAGAAGCATCAATCAAAAAAGGCATTTATGAAACATTCAAAGAAAACCTAACACCTATAACTGCTCAAACTATTTCAGAAAATCCAAGAAGAAGGAACACTTCCAAACTCTTTTTATGAGGCCAGAATTATCCTAATCCCAAAACCAGGTAAAGGCATTACAAAGAAAGAGAATTACAGGCCAATATCCCTGATTAACATAGATGCTAAAACCCTAACAAAATATTAGCAAATCGCCTCCAGCAATAAACTGAAAGATCATACACTATGATCAAGTGGGATTTATTCCAGGATACAAGGCTGGTACAATATTTCCAAATCAATAAATGTGATATATCATGTAAAAAAAATTAAAAGACAAAAATCACATCATCATATCAATAGACACAGAAAAAGCATTCAACAAAATCCAACACCCAGCCTGGATAAAAACTCTCAGCAAAGTGGAAATAGAGGGAGAATATCTCAACATGATAAAGGCCATATATGACAAACCTAAAGCCAACATCATACTCAATAGACAAAAACTAAAACAATTTCCCCTAAGAACAGGAACAAGACAAGGATGCCCATATTCACCATTCCTCTTTGACATAGTATTGGAAGTGCTAGCCATAGCAATCAGACAAGAAGAAGAAATAAAAGGCATCCAAATTGGAAAAGAATGAAAACTGTCATTATTCACAGATGACATGAAATTGTATATAGAAAATCCCAAAGACTCAATAAAAAACTACTGGACTTAATAAATGAATTCAGCAACGTAGTAGGATACAAAATTAAAACCCTGAAATCTATGGCTTTTTTATACACCAATAATGAACTCACAGAAAGAGAAACAAATGAACAAAACAAAATGAAAAAAAAAAATCCCATTTAACCTGGCAACAAAAAAAAATTAAGATATCTATGAATAAACTTAAGAAATAAGGAGGTAAAAGGCTTATACTGTGAAAACTACAGGATGTTGAAAAAAGAGATACTTTTTGAAAGGGGACATAAGGAAGGCAAAAGACATATGAAAACATGATCAAAGTCACTAATCATCTGAGAGATGCAAATCAAAACAACAATGAGGTATCATCTCACACCTGTCAGAATGGCTATCCTCAACAAATCAACAAATGACAAGGGCTGGCGAGAATGCAGAGAAAAGGTACCCCTCATGCACTGCTGGCGGAAATGCAGACTGGTGCAGCCACTGTGGAGAACAGTATGGCGTTTCCTCAAAAAACTAAAAATGGAACTCGCATTTGACTCAGTGATCTCACTTCTAGGAATATATCCCAAGAAACCAGAAACACTAATCAGAAATGATATATGCATCCCTATGTTCATAGCAGCACAATTTACAATAGCTAAGATTTGGAAACAGCCTAAGTGTCCATCAGTAGATGAATGAATTAAAAACTGTGGTCCATCTACACGATGGAATACTATGCTGCTGTAAAAAGGAAGGAATTTTACCATTTGCAACAGCATGGATGGAACTGGGGAGCATTATGCCAGTCATAAGCCAGTCAGTGAAAGGAAAATACCACATAATCTAACTCATTTGTGGAATATAATATGAACAACACAAACTGATGAATAAAAAATCCAGAGACAGAAAAGCATCAATCAGATGGTCAAACCTCAGAGGAAAGGTAGTGGAGGATGGCTTGTATGCATGCATATGGTATAAGCCTAACCAATGGACACAGACACCGGCGGGGGGGGGGGGGG
>PVJC01015604.1:0-21014 GCA_004026665.1 Murina feae | reverse complement strand
CCCCATTAAGATACCAATGAAATATTTCACAGGCCTAAAACGAACTCTCCAAAAATTCATATGGAATAAAAAAAGACTTCAAATAGTTGCAGCAATCCTGAGAAAGAAGAACAAAGTTAGAGGAATCAAGTAGTTGTTTATGATTTGTAAAAAATCAAATAAAAATTATTTTTAAAAAATCAAGATACAAAACAGGATTAATTAGGGCTAGCTTTTGAAATATTTTTGAAAATGACTGTCTGGCATGCTGCATTGAAGGATAATCTGAAAGAGTATCTGGGTTCAGCAGGAAAGAATACTAGGATCACTAATATCTTCCATGAGCAGGAAAGGGAGTAGGAACAGCACACATGCAAAATATCTGCCATCCCTAATAGTCTATGCAGTATGGACCCAATCATTTATTAGCATACTAGAGACCCAGTGCACGAAAATTCAGGCACTTGGAGTGAGTGGAGGGGGTAGTCCCTCAGCCCATCTGTGCCTTCTCACAGTTCAGGAGCCCTCAGGGAATGTCCGACTGCCATTTAAGGCTCGCTCCCTGGAGCAGGCTTCAGATGGCAGTCGGACATCCTTAGTGCTGCCTCAGAGGCAGGAGGGGTTCCTACCACTGCTGCTGTGTTTTTCAGCCTTAAGCCCAGCTTCTGACTAAATGGCACTCCTCTTGCATTGAGCCCCCTGGTGGTCACTGCATGTCATAGCAACCAGGCATTCCATTGTTTGGTCAATTTGCATATCCTTTTATTATATACTAGGGGCCTGGTGCACAAAAATTTGTGCACTTGGGAGGTCCCTCAGCCCGGCCTGTGCCCTCTCACAGTCTGGGACCCCTCTGGGGATGCCCACCTGCTGGTGTGCCTGACCAGCTTAGATGAGGGGCTGATGGCTGTTTGCAGGCTGGCCAAGCCCCCCAGTGGGAACCCTGACCCCATGGGGGTGTGGCCAGCCTGGGTGAGGGGCTGAGGGCTGTTTACAGGCTGCCCACAGCCCCTTCAGGTTTTGGGTCCCTACTGGGGTACCTGGCCAGCTCAGGTGAGGGGCTAATGGCTATTTGCAGGCTGGCCAAGCCTCCCAGTAACGTCCCTCACCCCATTGGGGTGTGGCCAGCATGGGTGATGGGCTGATTGGAGCTTTCAGGCTTTCAGGCTGCTCACAGCTCCCATTGACCCAATGTCGCAGCAAGGCTGGCTGGAAGCAGGTTTCTGGAGTTTGTTTACCTTCTATAATTGATGCACTGTTCCTTTAAGTCGAGGCCTAGTAATGAAACCTCCTCTGCTTCACCTTGTGCTTCTATAATGAGACCAGTAGTAGTCAGGCCAGGCCTGCTGTTTCCTTCAGTTCCCGAGGATTCTATGATTTATACTTTATTGCAAGTATGTTTTTCCTTGAGCCAGGATAAGCGGAGCCGCCCCAAACAGTTTCAGTTTCATTCCTGCTGCAATGGAAGCTGCCGTTTACTCAGGTCCGTGAGTGGCAGCCTCCATGTTGGCTGGGTTAATTTGCATACAGTTGCTCTGATTGGCTGGTGGGCGTGGCTTACCCATCCCGAAAAGATGGTTAATTTTAATATTATGCTTTTATTAGTTTAGACTAGAGGCCTGGTGCATGAAATTCATGTGTGGGGTGGGGAGGGTGTGTCCCTCAGCCCAACCTGCACCCTCCCCAAACTGGGACCCCTTGAGGAATATCTGACTGCCCACTGGGATGGGGCCTAATAGGCAGTCAGATATCCATTTCATAATCCAATACTGCTGGCTCCCAGCTGCTCACCTGCCTGCCTGCCTGATTGCCCCTAACCACTCCACTGCTAGCCTGATCTATGCCTAACTGCTCCCCTGTTGGCTCAGTTGCCCCTAACTGCCCTCCCCTGCCATCCTAGTCACCCCCAACTGTCCTCCCCTGCTGTCCCATCCTCCCTTAACTTCCCTTTCTTGCCAGCCTGGTTGCCCCTAACTGCCCTTTCCTGCTAGCCCAATTGCCCCTAATTGTCCTTCCTTACAGCCTGGTCACCCCCAACTGTCCTCTCCTGCTGGCCCATCCTCCCTTTACTTCCCTTTCTTGCCAGCCTGGTTGCCCCTAATTGTCCTTCCTTACAGGCCTGGTCACCCCCAACTGTCCTCCCCTGCTGGCCCATCCATCCTTAACTTCCCTCCCTTGCCAGTCTGGTCACCTCTAACTGCCTTTTCCTGCCAGCTTGATTGCCTATAACTGCCTTCCCTTGCTGGCCTGGTCCCCCCATAACTGTCCTCTCCTGCAGGCCTGATTGCCTCCAACTGCCTTCCCTTTCAGACCTGGTCCCTCTCAACTTCCCTCCCCTGCTGGCCTGATTGCTTACAACTGCCCTCCCTTGCCAGCCTGATCACCTCCAACTTCCCTGCCCTACTGGCCTGATCCCCCCTACCTGTCCTCCCCTGCCAGCCTGGTCACTGCTAACTGCCCTCTCCTGCAGGCCCGATTGCCCCTAACTGCCCTCCCCTGCAGGTCTGGGTCCCCCCAACTGCCCACCTCTGCCGGCCATCTTGTGTTCACATGGGAGTGGCCATCTTGTGTGTTGCAGTGATGGTCAATTTGCATATTACTCTTTTATTAGATAAGAGGATATGTTTTCTGTGTATGCAAAATCTCTACATTGTAAACCTATCTTCAGAGTATAATAGTTTGATTAGGGATTTTTAAAAATATTGAACACATATTGGTTTTGTATTCATTTTTTATTTTTAGATCTTTAAATTGTTCAAGTGATTTTTTCACTAGAATATTACACTTGTTCTGGGGAAGATGGCAGGGGTAGGGGGTAAAAATACAGGCAAATAAATTTTAGATAGATGTTGTAGGTGCTTTCATTTCCTTCTCCAGGAGGTAACTATATTATTACAGTCAGGAATATATTTTGCAGGACTCATCAGCTCTAAATCTCTTCAAAATTGGTTATGAATTAGAATGTGACCTTTTATATCCTATGGAAATTCATGCACTTGAAAGATTTCTGTGAATAAGCTTAAAAAAAGAACCAACTTTTGTCATTATAAATAGCCAAAAAGAACTAATAAATCTATATTTGCAAATGCCAGTCTTTTGGTGAGTTTTGAAAATTTTTAAACAATTAGTGAGCCTTTTTATTTTTTCACATTTGTATTCTGCTGAATTATCTCTATTTTAGAAGCTAATTTTGATGTTTTCAAAGCATAGGTTTATTTGTAGAGAGTAATTACCTGGTGAGGAAACAAGTGAGTGTGGTTCTATGGCTGAATTTCTTCCAACTCTTGAGATGGAGTCTCAGAATTGAAAATCACAGGCTTCTGGGGGTCAGAAACAAAAGTTCAGATGCAGCACTTCCGTTAATTAGCTCTGTGACATGAGACAAGTCATTTGCTCTGTTTTCTTTCTGAATTTCTACATTATAATGTGGAAATACAGTGACAGTATTGGCCTCCAGGGCATGATATGTGAGGTTAAATTCTGTAAAAGATGCAAGATGTCTAAACCAACTGATGGCCATACTTTCTACCACATCTGTCTCCCAGATGACTGTGTACAAATCCCTCCTAAGATGTTAACTGATAATTAAGATGTTAACTAGCAGCCAAGGAGTACATGATTTTGAATTCTGAAAACTAAATTAAGTGAGATTGGCCAAATTTCAGAAGTAAACAGTGTCAGCAAGCTCTACTGCTGACCTCAGAGAGTCTGGGAAGGATGTCTGGTTATAATTTCCCAAAGCCTCCCTGAGTTCTCTCAAAATTAAAGTCTGGAAGTATCCTTCCTAATGGATTTTTTGGAATAGTTTGAGAAGGATAGGTTTTAGTTCTTTGAATGTAAGGTAAAACTCCTTTGTGAAGCAGTTGGATCAGAGCTTTTGTTTGTTGAAAATTTTTTTTAATTACCACTTCAATTAGATCAGTTCTTATTGGCCTATTCAGGTTTTCTTATTCTTCCAGATTGAATTTTGGAAAACTGTATTTTTTGTACAAAATTATCCATTTTGTCCACATTGTCCAGCTTGATGATATATCGTTGTCAGAGTATAACTTCATGCCATTGTGATCTGAGAAGATTCTTGATATGATTTCAAACTTGTAAAGATTTGTTTTGTGTCCTAACATGTGGTCTCTTTGAAAATGTCCTATGTACACTTGAGAAGAATGTATATTCTGCAACTTTGGTGTGAAATGTTCTATAAATATAAGTTAAATCCATCTTATCTATTGTGTAATTTAGAGTCCCTTCTTTATTTTTTATCTGGAAGATATATCCAGTGAAGTTATATCCAGTAGGATGTTAAAGTCTATGCACTACTATGACTGTATTGCTGTTAATCCTTCCATTCAAGTCCTCCAGGAGCATTTTTATATATTTAGATGTTTCTATATTGGGTCATATGCATTTTTCAGGGTTATATCCTCTTGTTGGATCAATGATTGCCTTCATTTTGGAGTCTATTTTGTCAGATATGAATATTGCTGCCACAGATTTTTTTAAAAATATTTTATTGATTTTTTTACAGAGAGGAAGGGAGAGGGATAGAGAGCTGGAACATCAATGGGAGAGAAACATCGATCAGCTGCCCCCGCACACCTCCCACTGGGGATGTGCCTGCAACCCTTGGTACATGCCCTTGACCAGAATCGAACCTAGGATCCTTCAGTCCACAGGCCGATGTTCCATCCACTGAGCCAAACCAGTTAGGGCGCCACAGATTTTTTTTGTTTCCTTGTGTGGAAAAATTTCCCCCACACCTTTACTTTCATCCTGCATGAGTCTTTTGTTCTGATGTGGGACTGTTGTAATCAGTATATGGGTCAAGTTTTCTTATCTATTCAGCTACCCTATGTCTTTAATTGGATAATTTAATTAATTTATATTTAAGATTATTATTAATAGCTACTTATTTATTATAATGTTTATTCTTTATGCCTATGATTCTGTCTCGATTTCTTTTTCTTATTACAGTAGTACCCTTAATATTTCTTGCAATGCTAACTTGTTGGTGATAAACTCCTTTAGCATTTTTTTGTTTTGTTTTGTTTAATACATTTTTATTGATTTCAGAGAGAGTTAGAAACATAAATAATGAGAGGGAATGATTGCTTGCCTGCCTCCTGCATGCCCCCTACTGGGGATCAAGCCCACAACCAGGCATGTGCTCTTGACTAGAAATGAACCTGGGACCCTTCAGTCCACAGGCCGATGCTCTATCCACTGAGCAAAACTGGTTAAGGCTCCATTAGCCTTTTCTTTCTTTCTTTTTTTGCTTAGGGGGGCTCTTTATTTCACCATATATTTTGAATGATGGCCTTGCTGGATACAGTAGTGTTTGTTTCAGATCTTTGCTTTCCATAACTTTGAATATTTCAGGCCATTACCTCTGGCCTGTAGATGTCTGATAAGAAATCAGTTGACAGCCTTATGGGAGCTCTTCTGTAGGAAAAAATTGCTTTTCTCTTGTTACCCTTAAGATTCTCTCCTTAAAATTTTTCATGAGGCCAGCATTATCCTAAAACCAGATAAGGACATTACAAAGAAAGCAAATTACAAGGCAATATCAATGATAAACTTAGATGCTAAAATCCTCAACAAAATATCAGCAAATCAGATCCAGAAATACATTTTAAAGATCATATATTATGACCAAGTAGGATTTATTCCAGGAATGCAAGGCTGGCAGAATATTTTCAAATTAATAAATGTGATAATACATCACATAAACATATTGAAAGACAATAATTACATGATCATATAAATAGACATAGAAAAAGCATTCAACAAAATCCAACACCCATTTTTGGTAAAAACTCTCACAAAGTGGCAATAGAGAGATTGTATCTCAACATGATAAAGGTCATATATGACAAACCTACAGCCAATATCATACTCAATGGGCAAAAACTAAAACCATTTTCCCTAAGAACAGGAACAAGACAGGAGTGTTCACTTTCACCACTTTTATTCAACACAGTACTAGAAGTCCTAGCCACAGTGATCAGACAAGAAGAAAAAATAAATGGCATAAAAATTGAAAGGGAGGAAGTAAAACTGTCAATATTCACAGACAATATGATATTGTACATAGAAAATCTTAATGACTCCACACACAAAAATTAGATTTAATAAATGAATTTGACAATGTAGCAAGATACAAAATTGACACCAACAATAAATTATCAGAAAAAGAAAACTGGAAAAAAATTCCATTTACCATTGGACCAAAAAAAGTAAGATCTTTAAGAATAAACTTAATCAAAGAAATAAAAGACCTGTACTTGGAAAATGACAGAACATTGAAAAAAGAGATAGAGGATGATATAAATAAACTAGAGGCCCAGTGCACGAAATTCCTGCATGGGTGGGGTCCCTAGGCTTGGCCAGTGATCCAGGACCTATAGGGGCCATCTCATTCAGTCCCAGTCGGGGCCAGGCCAGTCAGGGCCTCCTGCCAGCTGCTCAATGGGGCCTCATGTAAGCTACCAGACAGGTCCTTCTACTGGATGAGGTAGGAGGAACAAGGGGAGGCTCCAGGGGGGTTGGCTGGCCATGAGAGGTTGGCTGTGGGAGAACACTGACCACCAGGGAGCATCTCCTGCATTGAGCGTCTGCTCCATCTTGGTCAGTGAACATCACAGCCACTGGTTGACCAGTCATTCCAGTCATTTGGTTGTAATGGTTACTTAGGCTTTTATATATATACTGGAGGCCTGATGCACAAAAATTTGTGCACTCAGGGGATTCTTCAGCCTGGCCTGTGCCCTCTCACAGTCTGGGACCCCTCAGGAGATGTCCACTTGCCAGTGGGATGCAGGCCTAAGCTGCAGTCGGACATCCTTAGCGCTGCTGAGGAGGCAGGAGAGGTTCCACCACAATCACTGTACTGGCAGCTGTCAGTCTGGCTTGTGGCTGAGCAGAGCTCCTCCTGTGGGAGCACACTGACCACCAGGTGAAAGTTCCAGCATTGAGCATATGCCCCCTGGTGGTCAGTGTGTGTCATAGTGACTAGTCATTCCCCGTGGTTCTGCTATTAAGGTCAATTTGCATATTACCCTTTTATTATATAGGACTAGGGGCCTGGTGCATGAAATTTGTGCACTGGGGGGGGGGGGGAAGGGTCCTCATCCCAGCCTGCCCCTTCTCACATACTGGGAACCCTCAGAGGGTGTCCTACTGATGGCTTAGGCTCGCTCCCTGCCCCCCTTGGCCTCCCTTTGTGGGAGGCGACCAGGCTAATCAGGGGAAGAGAAGGGAAAAACAGAGAAACATCAAACTGAGAGGAACACTTTGATTGGTTGCCTCCTGCATATGCCCTGACCTGGGCCCTGACCAGGGAGGAGCCTGCAACCTAGGTACATGCCCTTGGTCAGAATTGATCCCAGACCCTGCAGTCAGCAGACTGAGGCATTATGCACTGAGCCAAACAGGCTAGGGCAGAATATGACATTTCTTAGTCATCCAGCAGTGGACCTTCATTTTTTTTCTCCAGGAATGTGGTGGAAAAACCCTAGAGCGCCTTTAGGGATTCTTATTATCCAAGTTACTAAGAATATTTCCAGTGGCATACAGGGAGCTTAGCCAATGAGCAGTAAGAAAAGGTGTTTCCTCTGATCCCCAGATCCACCCCTGCCCCTCCAATCCCAGCTCCACCCCTGCCCAGGTCTGTAACCTGTGGCCAAGGCTGCAGGTCTGGGCAAGGGACCCCCAGACCCCTGTGATCACTGGCTCTGCCCCTGCCCAGGCCTGCAATCTCTGCCTGAGGCTGCAGGCCTGAGCAGAACACTCCCAAGCCCCTCTGATCACTGGCTTCACAGAGCCCAGGCCTCTGCGATCACGGGCTCTGATCCTGACCTTCGCCATCGCCGGCTCTGCCTTTGCCCCATTCGCAGCCTCTGGCCAAGGCTTCAGGCGTGGGCAGGGGACCCCCAGGCCCCTTCTTTCCCAGCTCCAACCTTGAGCCTCTGGCCAAGGCTGAAGGCCTGGGCACAGGACCCCCCAGACCCCTGCTTTGCCAGCTCCTCCAGTGCCCAGACCCCTGCGATTGCAGGTTTCACACTTGCCCCTCTGATCGCTGGCTCTGCGGAGCCCAGACCCCTGCAATCTCTGGCCTTGCCCCTGCCCAGGCCTGAGGCCTCTGGCCCAGGCCTTATGCTTGGGTACAGCACCCTCATACCCCTTGGATCACCAGCTTCACACCTGTCCCCTCCGATCACTGGCTCTTCCCTTGTCCATGCCTGAGGCCTCTGGAAAAGGCCTCTGGCCTTGGCAGGGGACCCCCAGTCCCCTCTGATCACCTGTTCTGCCCGTTGGGCCCCCCACCTCTCCCACCATCTGCCTGGCCTACAGGCCTGACCACTTCAGTGACGGGGCTGAGACGGACTGGGCACTGCCATCTTGTGGCTATGGAGGCGGCCATCTTTGTGATGGAGTGAGGCCTAATTTGCATATCACTCTTTTATTAGATAGAATAGAGGCCTGGTGCATGGGTGGGGGCCGGTTGGTTTGCCCTGAAGTATGTCCTGGATCAGGGTGGGGTTCCTTCTGGGGGGCCTGGCCAGCCTGGGTGAGTGGCTGAGGGCCTTTTTCGGGCAGGCCACATCCCCTTCAGGGTAACGGTCTCCCCTGAGGTGCCTTGCCAGCCTAGGTGAGGGGCTGATGGCTGTTTGCAGGTTGGCCACAGCCCCCAGCAACCTAAGCTCTCAGTGAGCCTGGCTGGAAGCAGGTATCTGGAATTTATTTATCTTCTGTAATTGAAACTTTGATGCCTTGAGCAGAGGCCACAGCCAGCCAGGGCAGGTGGGAAGTTTGGTTTTCTCTATTGCCGGGGCAATCAAGCCTCCTTATTGCTCCAGCTTCATGGTTATCGGCTGCCATCTTGGTTGGGTTAATTTGCATATAGTCACTCTGAGTGGCTGGTGGGTGTGGCTTGGGGTGTAGCAGAGTGACACCAATTTGCATGTTTCTCTTTTATTAGTGTAGATTAGAGGCCTAGTGCTTTAATGCAATCAACCATTGCCTTTTATTATTTCATATTCAATTAGGGCTGAATGAATTTGTCACCTTGCCCATAGCTAATATTTGCATTTCTCTGCTCCTTCAACATGCATTCTTTGTTCCTGTAAACACTGAAATACATGGTAAAAGTAAAAATTAACCACCAGTACCAAGAGTGGGATCAGTCTTTGAGAACTAGTTATTGAATAGGTGCTAAATGACTAGTGTCTTCTCAGGGAAATCCTAAATATGTCAAGGCTACACTTGTAGGCCCTAAGAAGAAAGATCCCTTTTATATAATCCCACAGAATGAATTTATCTTCTGAGATGGACTCTCCACAGTCGATCATGGGCCCAAATTCAATGAATACTAAAAGCCTAGGATCTCACAGAGGCTCCTTTTGTACTCTATACATGTGAAAGAACCTCTGATTGAACTTTCTCAGCTTCTGCACTATGCCCTGCTTTGTGCCACCTGAGTCAACCTATGCAAAAAAGCCCCAGTTTGTATGTCTGCCCATGAACTCAGACTTGCCCTATGAAATCAGAACTGAACAATTTGGATTTCTCATAAAATGTACCTAATTGAGAACCTGAGTGAGAATTTTCACTATAGATGGTGATATCCCCTTTGTCTCAGTGGAACACCTGAATCTGTGTTTCCCTGGCTATAGCTCCTTTTATTCAAATAAATATTTATTATGCTTCACTGCAATCTAAAATAAACTTTTGCTTACACCCTCTGTCTAAATCAGCACTTCCATTATATCATTGCATGCCCCCCTTTATCTTTCCTTTCTTTCTCATATCTATATTCCTTGCAGATTTATTAAATGCTTATTCTGTGCAGACACTGTATGGAGGGACAAAGGAGCAACAGACAAGAGTTATTATTGCATGACTTTCACAAGTATTTATATTTCCAAATTGTGGATTTATTTTTAACTTCCCTAAGTTCAAATAACCCAAAGCATGAAGAGCCTTGCTTTGCATTTATTTAAATTTATGGTGAAATATATAAGCCTGATAATTTCCCATTACATATAAAATGTTGTAACTTCATTAAAATCACATTCCTTTTCTTATTATTAGGTAGGTAACTACTTTGGGGAAAATTTTAAATTTTAATATGAATACCTTCCAAAATATATAGATACTAGAGGCCCAGTGCCTAACATATTCCAATAGTTTTTGCTAATTGAGTATGATGTTGGCTGTATGAGATTTTGCTGCTGATGGTTTCTTATAAGATTTTCATGGTTTCATGACTTAAATTGAAGTTTAATTTATTCTAATGTATGGTGTAAATTGGTGGCCTATCTTCATTTTTTGCATGTATCTGTACAGTTTTCCCAAAACCACTTATTGGAGAGACTGTGCATATACCATTGTATGTTCTTGACTCCTTTGTAAAATATTAATTGAGCGTAATGGATTGGAATGATTTCAGGGTCTCTATTCTGTTTCATTGATCTATATATAACTTAATATATAGTATTATGATTCCTCTAACCTTGTTCTTTTTCAGCTATTTGGTATCTTTTTAGGTTTAATATAAAATTTTGGAGTATTTATTCTAGAACTGTGAAATATGCCATTGGTATTTCAATAGGGATTGCATTAAATCTATAGATTGCTTAGGGTAATTATGGACATTTTAATTATGTTGATTCTACCAACCCTTGAATATGGCATATTTTTCTACTTGTTTACATCTTCCTCTATCTTTTTTTTCAACGTCCTGTAGTTTTCCAAGTACAGGTCTTTTACTTCCAGGTTAAATTTATTCCTAAGTATCTTAATTTTTTGGTGTTACAATGGATAAGTGATATTTTCTTTCTTTCTTTCTTTTTAGTTTCTCTTCTGAGAATTCATCATTGGTGCATAACAATGTCATAGATTTCTGGCTGTTACTTTTATATCCTGCTATGTTGCCAAATTCATTTATTGAATCTAGTAGTTTTTTATGAAGTCTTTAGGGTTTTCTATGTACAATATCATGTCATCTGCAAATAATGACAGTTTTACTTCCTCCTTTAAAATTTGAATGCTTTTTTTTTCTTCTTGTCTGATTGCTATGGCTAGGAATTCTAGTACTATGTCAAACAGGAGTGATGAAAGTGGGAATTCCTTTCTTGCTCCTGTTCTTAGGGAAAATGGTTATACTTTTTGCTAATTGAGTATGATGTTGGCTGTAGGTTTGTCATATATGTCCTATATTATGTTGAGGAATGATCCCTCTATTCCCATTTTTCTGAGAGTTTTTAGCAAAAAAGTGTGCTTGATTTTATCAAATGCTTTTTTTCTGCATCAGTTGATATAATCATGTGATTGTTGTCTTGCAATCTGTTGATGTGATTAACCACATTGACTTGCAAATATTGTACCTGCCTTGCATCCCTGACATAAATCCCAGTTGGTCCTTGTGTATATTCTTTTTAATGTATTGTTGGGTCTGATTTGCTAATATTTTGAGGATTTTAGAACTTATGTTCATCAGGAATATTGGCCTGTAATTTTCTTTCTTTGTAGTGTCTTTATCTGATTTTGGAATTAGGATAATACTGGCCTCATAGAAAGAGCTTGGAAGTGCTTCTTCCCCTTGGATTTTTTGACTATTTTGAGGAGGATACGTGTTTTTGAATGTTTGGTAAAAGTCACTGTGAAGCTTCCCAGACCAGGGCTTTTGTTTGCTGGGAGTTTTTAAATTACTGCTTCTATTTCATCAGTTGTTACTAGCCTATTATGTTTTCTGATTCTTCCTGATTGAGTTTTGAAAGATTCTATTTTTTAAGGAATTTGTCCATTTCATCCACATCGTCCAGTTTATTGGCATGTAGTTCTTCATAATATTTTCTTACAATCCTTTGTATTTCTATGGTATCAATTATTACTTCACTGCTTTTGCTTCTGATTTTGTTTGGGTCCTCTTTCCTTGTTTCTTGATTAGTCTGGCTTAAGATTCATCAATCTTGCTTAATTTTTCAAAAAATCAGCTCTTGGGTTCATTAATATTTTTTTTGTTTGGTTTGGTTTGGTTTTTTAGCCTCTATGTCATTTACTTCTGCTCTACTCTTTATTATTTCTACTCTAGGTTTTTCTTATTGTTCTCTTTCTAATTCTTTAAGTTATAGGGTTAAATAGTTTATTATTAATTTTTCTAGTTTTTGTTTTTTAAATTTGTTTGTTTGTTTGTTTGTTTTTGTTTTTGTTTTAGTTAGGCCTGTAATGCTATGGACTTCTCTTTCAGGATCGCTTTTGCTGTGTCCCCATAGATATTGGGTTGTTGTGTTTTTTATTTCTTTCTTGATCTCATTGGTATCCCAATCATTGTTTAATAACATACTACTTAGCTCCATGTGTTTGAATGTTTTTGAGTATTTTATTGTAGTTGATTTCTAATTATCTTTCATTGTTTTCTGAGAAGATGTTTGGTAAGATTTTAGTCTTCTTGAAATCATAGAGACTTGTTTTATGTCCTAACATGTCATCTATCTTTGATAATAACTCATGTGCACTTGAGAAGAATGTATATTCTGGAATTTTGGGGTGAAATGTTCTAAAAATGTTAATTAAATTCATCTATTCAAGTGTGCCATTTAGATACTCTGTTTCTTTGTTAAATTTGTGTGTGAGAGATCTATCCAATGAAATTAGTGGAGTGTTAAAGTTCCCTACATTGACTGTATTTCTGTCTATCTCTCCCTTGAAGTCCTCCAGAAGAATTTGTATATATTTCGGTGCTTCTATATTGGGTGTATATATGTTTACCAGGCTTATATCCTCTGTTTGGATTGACCCCTTTAATATTATGTAGTCACCTCTAATGTCTCTTGTGGAGGCCTTCATTTTGAAATCTGTTTGCTCAGATATGATTATTGCTACCCCAGCTTTTTTATTCATTCCCATTTGCATGGCAATTTTTTCCCATCCCTTCAGTCTCATCTTGTGTGAGTCTTTTGTTCTGAGATAGATCTTTTGTAGACCGCATATAATTGGATCATGGTTTTGTATTCATCTAGCTAGCCTATATCTTTTGATTGGAGCATTTAAGCCATTTATACTTATTGTTATTATTTATTGCCATTGTAATTCTTTATCCCTATGTTTCTTTCTCTCTCTCACTCACTTTGGGATTAGAACCCAGAGTTCTAAGTGGAAATCCCCCATATCTGAGATATCCCTCTGGAATTTCAGTTGCTATCTGTGAGAGCCCCGCCAGCCTTTTTGTGACTTTGCACTTCCTCCCAGTGTCTATGCTGTCTCCATTTTATGTCCTTGGTTACCAGGATTTTCTCCAGCTGTCTTCAATTGATTTTTCAGAGTGGTTTTTCAGTATTTTCATTGTATTTCCAATTTGATCCTAGGAGAGTGTCAGTATAGCTCCCACTTAATCCACCACCATTTTGGAATCCCAATCCTAAAATTAAAAATATTGCTAAAACTTGATTCTCTGTCTCTAAAATAATCATTTATTTGTGACTAAAGTTTAACAATGTTATCATGGAACATTGAAAAGAAAAGCAGATTATCCAAAGTAAAGAAACTTTTATAAATGTATAAATGTTGTCTGTGTCCTAATATAGAAAATATTTATTTCCACTAAAATTGGTTTACTAAATTTTTACATTTTGTTTTGCAATAGTGATTTTTTTCAGTTGTGTAGTCTTCTAGCTAGTGGATACCATTCTCCACTCAAGAAATAACAATTTCACCTCTTCTTGTAAGTCTTAAATCTAATCTAATAAAAGAGTAATATGCAAGTTGACCATCACTCTGAGACACCAAACCATGCCCACCAGCCAAGCCATGCCCACCAGCCAATCAGAGTGGCTGTATGCAAATTAACCCAGCCAAGATGGCTGCTAGCAGCCACGGAGCTGGAACAAGCAGGCGGCTTCTGTTGCAATTGCCTGACTAGGCCGGTGGACCTCTGCTCAAGCAACAAATAGGAGGCTTCCATTGTCTGCCTAGGCCTCTGCTCAAGGTAACAAAGTTTCAATTATAGAAGATAAATAAATCCCAGAAACTTGATTCCAGCCAACCCTCGCTGGGACCTTGGGTCAATGAGAGCTGTGGGCAGCCTGAAAATAGCCCTCAGCCCCTCATTCAGGCTGGCCAGGCACGCCAGCAGGTGGACATTCCCCAAGGGGTCCCAGACTACAAGAGGGCACAGGCCGGGCCGAGGAACTCCCCGAGTGCACCAATTTTTGTGCACTGGGCCCCTAGTATTACTATAATTTTCTAGGGGTAGTGAAGCCAAATCATAAATCATATTAAGACCAATTCACATGTGAGTCAGAATTATTTTATTTACATTGGACTCACTATATTAAATCTTTGATATGATTTCACACTTGCAATAAGGTAGGTGTCTGTGTATGGCCAACCAAGCAAGGAGTTAAACCTGAGCTCATGTGTCCCTGAACCTTTCACCAAGGAGGCACCTGTTAAGCTCAATGACAGTAGGGAGATGAGATAACTGGCAGCAGGCTTCAAAGTGCCCAGAAAGGCAGAGATACAAATTAGCATCAGGGTCAGAAATGGGATAAAAAGCAGGTGGGCAAGAAGGTGCAGATGTAAATGAATGTGGAAATGTAAATTCATGGCTTACAAACATGAATTCTTTATGTGAATGCTTGATCTGGTAGAAACTTTCATTCCACATTAGACTAGCAGCTTCTCGAAGTGGGACAGTGTGCAATACCCTGGATACTTCACCACGGAGATAGGCATTATTTTTCTACATGATCAAATGACCACATTTTATAAAAAGCATCCTTTGTAGAGTAGACCTATGATACCAGAAAGGCAAATTGAGAGAATTATCTTCTCCTCCCCTCTCTGTTTCATTTCTACTCTGATCAAGCCCAGCCTTTTCTGGTGAATATAATGACAGACATATGCATTACTTTAGGAGTACCTATCAAACAAAATTTTAGTTTGACAAATTTGGAAATCATAGATATTGGAACATCTGGCCAACAGGATGTCAGTGACGGAGAGAGTGTGAGTGAGTAAATGAATGAAAATGGAGTGTGTGGACATGTGTGATATTTGTGTGTATGTGTGAGTGTATGTGAGTGTGTGCGTGTGTGCGTAAGAGTTAGGTCTTACAGGAATCCAGGGGACTGGCAAATTAGGCTCTACTGAATGACAGGAAGCCCCTGCTATTGCCGCAGGCACTCTCAGGCCAGGCATGGCTTTGGCACAGAGCCCATGCCATCTTGAAGAGGGGAGCAGTGTAGTCCAGGAGCGCAGTGACACCAACATCCAGACTTCCCTAAGACACCACCCCGAACCCAAGTAGTGAGCCTCTCACCAGCCACCACTGGGCCCTTAGAGTAAGTGGAGCCCTACCATGCCACCAGTTCCCAGATGCCCACAGTGACTGTAGGCAAGAGAGACCTCCTGTGCTGTGACTCCCCATCTGTGCTCCCAAACACAATGCTACTAGACCTTGTGCTCCTGGACCCCATGCTCTTAGACCACCAGTGGTGAGTGAAAGGCAGAGGGACCCCACACTCCTATACACCCAGCCCTTGGGACTGTATCAACTGCACACTTGCTGCATACCCAGGAACCCCAGCCCAGTGCCTCCCAGCCCCAAAGACTAACCGACCAAGTGCCTACCCACCCCAAGGACAGTACTGGCCAGGGACCCCAGCATGTTACCCTACCCAGCCCTCCAGAACAAGCTGATGGGGCAAGCCACATGGTCTTATGGCACCACCTTATCCCAGATGCTGGAGCTGCTCAGTGAGTAGCATACCGGAGGGCTCTGGAACCTCACAGGGAATCACACAACTGAGAATCTGTGTAACTGCTCCTGACAACGCCAGCACCAGCACCGGAAAACTAAGGGAACAGATCTGTGGAGGAAGAGAATGCAACTCAGAGCAGAGAAATTAAAGGTGTGAAACTCATTGCAGACCCAGCCTCTGAGCTAAGGAGTCTTGGACCATTGTAGCATGCTAGGGGCTTCAACTTCTCAGACCACAAGCAGGCCGCCCAAGGCCAGATATTGTCAGCAATTCACATTACATAGAAACAAATACCAAGGGGCAGCAAAAATGAGGAGACAAAAAATAATCCCCAATGAAAAGAAAAGGAGGAATCTCTAGAAAGAGAAATAAATGAAATGAAAGGAAGCAATTAGTCAGAGAAAGAATTCAGAGAAATGATTATAATGATGTTCAAATATCTGATGAGAAATTCCACAAAATGTGTAAGAATTAAGAGGAAATGAAGAATGATATTGCTGCAATAAAGAACACAATGCAAGATTTCAACAGTAGACAAAAAAAGCCGAGGACCAAATCAGCAAGTTAGAAGACAGGGTAGAAAAACACCCAACTTAAACAGCAATTGGAAACAAAAATTAAAAAGCAGGAGAGTTTAAGGGAACTTAGGGACAACATGAAATGAAGCAACATCTACATAAGAGGGGTGCCAGGAGGTGTAGGTAGAGCACAGGAGGTTTTGTCTCGGTGCAGTGGTTAATGCAATGCTGTGAGCGCACTCCAGCAGTTCAGATCTCTCTGGCACACCAGGAAGATGGCAACGCCCTCCTGAGCCCCTCCCAGAGCCACGTACAAGTACCCCGACCTTTCATTGGCTCCCTAAGATGATGTTTCATGATTGGCCACCTCCACCTATAAATACTCTGTACTTCCTCAATAAAATTAGACCTGCGTCAGAGAACCTGATCTCCAGAGTTGTGCATGCAAGCATCCTAGCGCTAAGGGCTCCGCCGTCCTCACCTCTGGGAAATCCCCTGCTTCATATGGCGCCCAACGTGGGGCCCCCAAAATGTTGGACCAGGTGAGTGACCCTCTGCAATATGGGCAATATTCCCCCCGAAGCATGCGCCCCTCAGACGCAAGCTCTGCACGCCATTTTGCAGAGTAGGCGAGTTAAGAAAAAAGAAAAGAAAAACTTCAGGTGCTGTGGGAGTGCCTCTTACACTATAATCCCTGGTTTTCAGAAGCCTCCGTATGGGACCCAGGCACTTGGGAGAAAGTGCTTAAGCATATAAGGAAAAACATTTCCACTTTCTCTAATCCTCGTCATTTTGGCCCTCCTCTCATGCCTCTCTGGAGTCCCCCTTGAACCATCTCTGCCAGTACCTGCGGCCCTTGCAGCCTCAGTGGAGGCAGGTCCTCTCCCCCCGTACTCCTCACCAGAGCCCTCTGGCCCCCTGATGTGTGGGAGTTGTTTGTTAAAGAGCGTTCGGACAAAAGTGAAACTAAACAGTCTACTGCAGAGTCCAAGCCTTTGGGGGAGGGGAAGACGGTTCCACCTTTAGTTTCTACAACAAATAAACCTACAAGTACTCAACCAACACTGAAAAACACTGATGATAGCCCCTGGACAGAACTATATAAGGTTCATTGCCAGCAGAGAGATGCCACAAGATTTTCTTTAGGTCTTGAGGCTTCTCACGAGACTCTCTCTCACGCACCCCCTCAAGCCTTCCCAGTAAACAACAACCCCACAGCTGCTCAGTCACAAGCCTGGCTTCCGCCTAACCAAAAGGAGTTATTAGCCATTAGGAAAGCAGTACAGGAAGATGGTCTCTCAGTCCCATATACTCAACAACTATTAGACAATTTTAGCATTAATCTCAATTGTCCCTATGATTGGAAATGTTTGGCTAGAACCATCTTACCTCCTGGAGACTTGATCCAGTGGAAAGCACTGTTTTACGAGCAGGCTAAGCTTCTCGCAGACCGCAACCATGCTTCCGGGAATGGTAATACACCTAACTTAAAGGCAGAGGTGGAGGCACTTCAAGGGGAAGGTCAATACGCCTCCCCAGCTGCTCAAGCCCAGGGCCAGCCTACGTATTTTGACCAGGTCCGCCTCTGTGCTATGCGTGCATTCGCCCAAATTAATCCCAAAGGGAAGCTGGTCCAATTGTCCAAATTAGTCCAAGGATTGAATGAAGGCTTCTCAGAGTTCTTACACAGAGTACGGGAGGCTGTTGACCAAAAAGTTACTCATTCTCAGGCAGCTGATGCCCTCACTCGAGAATTAGCATGGGAAGGAGCTACTGCAGAGTGTAGACAGGCCATAGCACCAGTAAAGTCCAGAAATATTGATGATTGGGTCCTTGCATGTCGTGATGTTAGCAGCAGATCAGCAGCTTTAGCCACTGGGCTCGCAGAACACGTGAATCTAGGAGTAAGCTCACGCCCAAAAGGGGGCGTGTTTTGAGTGAAGGGGGCGTGGCCACATCGCCAAGGAATGCATCAAAAAAAAAAGGGGGGGGGGAGAAAAAAGAAACACAGGGAAATAAAAAACAGGGAGAAAGGAAAAAACCTCCCTCCATGTGCTCTCGGTGTAGAAAGGGCTTTCATTGGCGATGGGACTGCCGCTCCAATAAAGATAAGGATGGCAATACTCTACCACCTTTAAACGAGAATGGGGGCAGCTCTCAGCCCTCAAGTAAGAGAGTTTAAAAATCCAAATACAAAAAGAGAAAAAGGGGATAATGGGAAGTAACCCACATACTATACTAACACAGGCTTTAACCACATTAAACTTTTTTCATTTTGATAATCATGGTCTCACTCCAATATACAACCACTGGGGAGGTCTTTGGAATCTTCCAACACCCCTTCCCCTGGTCCCATGGTGGGATCCCCTTTCAGGAATATGGAAGGGCCCCGATCCACTATTAACCCAGGGGAGAGGTTTTGCTTGTATCTTCCCAGAAGGTGAGAGACACCCCTTCTAGATTCCAGCGAGAGACATAAAGCCACACACCTTAAGGAATGAGTCAGAGGCCAGTCACCCCACCAGTGGCAGAGATGGAGGACCTCTCACTTGAAGAGGAGACACAGCACCACCGGAGGAGACGTCCCCGAGGCAGAAGGGCTCACCCTATAACGTGGGGCGATATCAAGGCGCTACAGGAGCAGGCGGCACAAATGGCACCGGAGGAGAATCCTTCAGCAGGGCCTCTATTCTTATTAATGTGTGCTATCATCACTGCCAACAGTACAGGAGCACATGGATAGGCTCTATGGACCATGGTGCAACACCCTGAGGTCTTAATGCCTGTGGGGACCAATAGTCTCCAATTCCCTGTCGCCCGAGCCTCTAACTGTTCGGTGGGGCTCCCCTGTGATAGGGCCAGACACAGTGAGGTTTCTTGGAATAGAACCTTATTCTGTGATCCTTTCAATCACCAGGTGTTAAAATGGTCAACTACTCTTAACACCTCAGAGGGCAGCTGGGAGGACAATGTTACTAAACAGACCAGTAAGTCCACCCGACATTTCTCTCATCCCTGCTTTAGGCTCCCTTTCCTTTTTCTCATAAGCAATGAGAGCTCTTTTGATTGCACCACCGCAAAAATGTATCTTACTTTGGGTTTCAGCCACCTCATTTGGCTAAACCCCACTAACCTATTCATTTGGGCTACCCTAGCTGGTATAGCATTCTTCCTCTTCTGCTGTATGTTCACCATGATAGCCTGAATAAAGGCACAGCAGGTCGTGATAATATACATCCAACGGGTGCTAATAAAAAAAGGAAGGGGGAGATGTAGGTAGAGCACAGGAGGTTTTGTTTTGGTGCAGTGGCTGATGCAATGCTGTGAGCGCACTCCAGCAGTTCAGATCTTTCTGGCACATTAGGAAGATGGCAATGCCCGCCTGAGCCCCTCCCAGAGCCACGTACACAGTACCCTGACCTTTCATTGGCTCCCTAAGATGATGTTCCATGATTGGCCACCTCCACCTATAAATACTCTGTACTTCCTCAATAAAATTAGACCTGTGTCACAGAACCTGGTCTCTGGAGTCGTGCATGCAAGCGTCCTAGTGCTAGGGGTTCCACCATCCTCACCCCTGGAAAATCCCCTGCTTCAGGAGGAGTTGAAACTGAGCAAGGAATAGAAAACCTATTTGAAGCAATAAGACAGAAAACTTCCCTGACTTGAGGGGCAAATCACACAAGCACAGAGTCCCAAACAAGATTAAACCAAACAAATCACACTAATAAAAAGACATAATTACAATGGCAAACATTAACAACAAAGAAAAAATCATAAGAGCTGCAAGAGAGAGACAGATAGTTAACTAAAAGGGCTCTCCCATTAGACTATCAAATGATTTCTCAACAGAAACACATCTGGCCAGAAGGGAATGGGATGAAATGTTCAAAGTAATAAAAAGCAAGAGGCTGAATTCAAGAATACTCTATCCAACAAGGCTATCATTCAAAATTGAAGATGAAATTAGGAGTTTCACAGACAAAAACAGGTAAGGAACTTGCTCACCAGCAAACCAGCATTGCAAGAAATCCTAAATAAACTGATATAAGAAATAGGAATAGAGAGAGAAGGAGAAACACAGATGTAAAGAATGAAAATGGCAACAAATACCTATCATTTATAACCTTAAATGTAAATGGATTAAGTGCTCCAATCAAAAGACATAGGGCGGCTAGTGTAAAAGAAAACATGACCCATATATATGCTGTCTACAAGAGACCCACCTAAGAACAAAAGACTCACACAGACTGAAAGTGAAAGGATGGGGGGAAATTTTTTTGGCAAATGGAAGTGAAAAAATAATCATGGTAGCAATACTATATCTGACAAAATAGACCTCAAAATATAGGCCATAGATAAGAGATAAAGAAGGCCACTTCATAATACTAAAGGGATCAATACAACAAGAGTATATAACCATGATAAAAATATATGAATATAATACAGAGCACTCACATACATAAAAACGCTTGTGGGAGATATCAATGGAGAGATCAGCAGCATTATAACCATAACTAGGGGCCCGGTGCACAAAAATTTGTGCACTCGGGGTGAAGGGAGTCCCTCAGCCCGGCCTGTGCCCTCTCACAGTCTGGGACCCCTCAGTGGATGTCCTATGATGGCCCCAGTCTGCCAGGCGCCTTTTGTGTGTGTGTGTGTGTGTGTGTGTGGCCACTGGGGACCTGCCCCCAGCTGCATCTGAGGCTTGGAGCAGTCCTCCTGTGTGTGTCTACCTGCTGGGGACCTGCCACCA
>PVJC01015603.1:0-34846 GCA_004026665.1 Murina feae | reverse complement strand
GCGCGCCTCCGTACCTCTGTACTTTGCTTCCGCTGCTGCTCTGAGTCTCAGACTCTTCTCTGGTTGTAGGATTTTCACTCAGCCAGCCGTCCTGTGGGTGCGAGTGGTGTCCGTGTGTTCTTTTCGTGGTTTTTCTGAAATAGTTGTTCACAGCTGCATATACGGTGTCTACCCTATGCCGCCATCTTGTTTCTCCCTCTCTCTTGATCTTGACATTTTTTAGGCTACTTAATTTGTAGAATGTCCTTTAATTTGGGTGAGTCTTTATGGTTGGATCAGGTTATGCATTTTTGGCAGGAATATCACAGAAGTGTTACTGTGCTCATCTCAGTGCATATAGCAGGAAGCACATACCAGCTCTCCCAAATACTAGTGACATTAACATTGACCAGTTGTTTTAGGCAGCATTCACTAGCTAGATTCTCTACAGTCAAGTTACTGTTTTTTCCTTTCTAATAAAGAAGTACTTATTTTCCCAAACTAATTGTTAATAAGTGTGGGTATACATTAAAACTATATAATTATCCTCTTGCTCTTCAGTCTTTAAACCAACTAGTTTTAGCATCCATTAGTGATAATCCATTGATAGCTATTGATACAGTAATTTTCTTTCCCATTCACTCAAGTATTTTTACCAATTTGAATGTATGAATTCTTTTTTTTTATTCAGTAAGGTATGATCTATCACTTTTAATATTTACTGTACCCTTAAATTATCAGAATTTTTTAGCAGTGGGAGCTCCTGTGTCCTCATCATTTTTTCAGCACTTCCTTACTTTCTGAAATAGCAAGATTTCTAAACTAATCTTATACTTTCCTTGCCCAGGATTAGAAT
The DNA here is from genome assembly GCA_004026665.1 of Murina feae. Lineage (NCBI taxonomy): Eukaryota > Metazoa > Chordata > Mammalia > Chiroptera > Vespertilionidae > Murina > Murina feae. The sequence continues at coordinate 34,011 of PVJC01015603.1, read as the reverse complement.
CCTTGTTTTTAAAGTTGAAAATAATATTTAGAAACCACAGTTTGTATACTGGGTATGCTCATGATTTCTGGTGTATCATAATTTATAATTTCTATTTAATTTGTAGTTTCCTTGTTCAAAGAGTATTTGAGATGTCTAGTAAAAAATATATAGCTAATAATTTAAAAAGCTTAAGATATGAAAATTATTATGTTGAAAAAAGGATGTATAGATAAAGCCAGAGTGAGTTAGTAATAGAGCATATATCTGCATTTAAAAATAAGACTAGAATTAGAGAAAGTTAAAGAAGGTAGCATGGATTTTAAAAAATAATTTTTCTTTAAATGGGTGGGTGGCTGTCTGACTCTTAGTACTATTAAAAAAATAAAGCCATTATTTTAATGAGTGATTTCAGAAACTGATTGTAAATTCTGGTGGTTTATCTCAACTCTTTTAGATCAATACATTATTTTTGGAACTGAAGACGGTATTTACACATTGAATCTCAATGAGCTACATGAGGCAACGATGGAACAGGTAATTCAGGAATTTTAACTCAAGAGTTGGGTAAATTGAGCAAAAGAAATATCTTAATTTCAAATCAATTTATATGTGCCTCAGTTTTAATTTTTATGATCTAAATATTTAAAGAAGTGAAATTACATACACACATACACACACTATATATATACACACACCAGTGATCCATTGCAAGGAAATTCCTGCAAGAATAGGGCTTCCTGAGCCAGAGCGAAGCAGAGAAGGGAGTGAAGCCCGCCTCAGCTCCCTTCTCTGCCGCCTCAGCTCCCGCCTCAGCTCCCTCCCGTCTCTGCTGCCTCGGCTCCCTCCCGTCTCTGCCACCTCAGCTCCCTCCCTTCTCTCTCCCTTCGTCACCATCTCCACTGCCTTGGCTCCGTTCCCTTCTCCACCGCTTGGCTCCCTTCTGCAGCATTTGGCTTCCTTCTACGCTGTCTTTAGTCTTCGCTTGCCTGTGTATGCAAATTAACCGCCATCTTTGATGGATTAATTTGCATATAGTCACTCTGATTGGCTGGTGGGCTTGGCTTGGCTGGTGGGCATGGCTTAGGTGTAACTGAGTGAGGGTGTGATGGTCAATTTGCATATTACTCTTTTATTAGATTAGATGTACACTAGAGGCCTGGTGTATGAAATTCATGCACTGGGGTGGGGGTGGTCCCCTCAGCCAAGCCTGCACCCTCTCCAATCTGGGACCCCTCACGGCTCAGGGGATGTCCACTGCCAGTTAAGGCCTGATCCCACATCCCTCTCACAATCCGGAACTGCTAGCTCCAGACCGCTCGCCTCCCTGCCTGATTGCCCCTGTTTTTGCCTGCCAGTCTGATCACCCCCTAACCACCCCCCTGCCAGCCTGATCGATGCCTGATTGCTCCCCTGCCGGCCCAGTCGCCCCCAACTGCCCTCCCCTGCTGGCCCAGTCACCCCAACTGCCCTCTCCTGCCATCCTGGTCGCCCCTAACTGCCCTCCCCTGTAGGCCTGGTTGCCCCCAACTGCCCTCCCCTGCCGACCTGGTCGCCCTAACTGCCCTCCCCTGCCAGTCTGATCACCCCTCACTGCCCTCCCCTGCAGGCCTGGTCCCCCCCAACTGCCCTCCCTTGCCGCCAGTCGCCCCTAACTGCCCTCCCCTGCTGGCCTGATTGCCCACAACAGCCCTCCCCTGCCAGCCATCTTGTGACCATATTGGGGTGGCCATCTTTTGACCACATGGGGGTGGCCATCTTGTGTGAGGGTGTGATGGTCAATTTGCATATTGGGCTTTTATATAGCTTAGAAAGCTTTTTTCTGTATGGTTTTGGTAATTTACTGAAATGTAGAAAATAGTTATTTTTATACTATTTCATACTGTTGGAATTTGGAGGTTAAGAGGTAAGAATATGAAAATTGGAGAGTTTTAACTATCTTCTCTCTCTCGTTTTTTTTAATAGTTATTTCCAAGGAAATGTACTTGGCTCTATGTCATCAATAATACTTTAATGTCATTATCAGGTATGTATATGATGACCATAATGTAAAAAATAAATCATAGATAAGCAGAGAAATATAATTTTAATATGCATTATTTAAAAATGTTATTTGTTATTCTGTGTATAATCTAGTATAGTAACTTTAAGACCTGCAAATGTTTTTTTACCAACTTAGAATGGGAAGAAACTTTGAGAAGGGACCCTGTCTTCCATTAAGGTAGCACTTCCCAAATCCGCCCGGGATCTCAGCATCAGAGGAATAGCACAGTGATGGTCACCTGAGGCCATGCCCTTCCACCGATCCACCTCCACTGTCACTATTATTCCTGCCTTCCATTGAGAATTAACAGTTGAAGGAAAAGAATCAGAGGATCTAGATGCTTTCTTCTCTGTTGAGCAAGTCTCTCTCAGGCTTAGTTTTCTTAATTGTAAATGAGAATGATGGTCATGGTGGTAACAGTAACAGCCTCAGGTTGCTGTGAGGATTGGATGAGACAATACCCAGAGTGTTTGATAAACTGTGAAGACTTTGACAGATGTTTCCTGGTAGAATTCATGTTATTCTGGGCCACATATTAATTATCTTGGACCAATGCTTTAAAGTCTTATAAGCAAGTGGGTTCCAGAGGAACCTATTCTAATTTTGTTTTTGTGTCTTTATTTTTTTGGTGGTCGTTGGGGACAGGTTTATGGGTGGTATTTTAGGCTTGTTTTTTTCCATTCTTACCTACAGACCTGTTTTCTTTACATTTAGATTTAATTGGCTACCTAGAGATTTGCTGCTTGCTTTTATTTTGATAGTAGAGTACAAGATAATTATTTCTCTCTGTTCCTTAACTTAATCCTAATACTATTAACTATTAAAATAGCACTCTCCCCTTTCTCTGCTTTAAATAATTAAATAATTTTAATATTTAAAATTTTTAGAAAATTCTTTTTGTTTGATACTGTCTTGTGCCGTGTATCAGTGAGGGTTCTATCCCTGCTCTATTTACTGTACTGTCAGACTTATCTGTATTAAGTGTACCTTCCAGCTACTTTTGCTTTAAAGCATCAGTGCTGATATACATTCTTGCTTGTTGATAGGTAGAGCATTATGAACTGTGGCCTAATTTAAGAAATGTTATTTCCATAATTTTAAGTGTGGATGTGTAACTTAAATCTTCCACTAACCATTACCTAATTAGAAATTCTTAAGGAGTTTAGATATGTAAGCTAATGATAGTATTTATAAAGAGTATATTATTTGATTGGGCATAAATGGCTTGTAAGGAGTGGGATCCTCAAAAGAGTATTTAATCTCTTTGATTTAAATTGTGTTTACCCAAAATTTTATATTTTTTTGTTTAACAAAATAATTAATTTATGATGATGATGATGAAAATAAACTTAAGTCCTAACCGGTTTGGCTCAGTGGATAGAGCGTCGGTCTGCGGACTGAAGGGTCCCAGGTTCGATTCCGGTCAGGGGCATGTGCCTTGGTTGCGGGCACATCCCCAGTGGGAGGTGTGTGGGAGGCAGCTGATCGATGTTTCTCTCTCATCGATGTTTCTAACTCTCTATCCCTCTCCATTCCACTCTGTAAAAAATCAATAAAATATATTAGAAAATAAACTTAAACACAATTGTTTCAATTAATTTACAATTTTGAGTAATATACATATAAGATCACTTTCCTCTAACACTTACTTCTTTTATATCTACTCATGCCTGTCTTGGAAATAAGCTTAAAAACCACATAGATACATCTCATATATATTTATAAAATGACTAAGGAAAATAGGGGAAAGTTATCCTATAAATTAGTTCTTTTCCATGTTCTAGTTGAAATGATTCATAAAATGGAATGAATTAATAAGAGAAAATATTGTTCTGCGTAAGGGTCTGTGTTTATGTGGATGTGCACACATACATGTACTTGTGTGTTTAGCTGCCTAGCTAGTTATATAGTATATAGGGGTAATGGAGAAAAGAAGGGTGGTTCAGTGTTAGGCAGAATATTTGCTTTCTAAAAAACTATAGAGAATTTTGTTGAGGATGAGACTGGCGCGCACACTCTCTCTTCACACACAGTATGTACATACATACAAGGTGGGGCAAAAGTAGGTTTATAGTTGTTAGTATAAGAAATATAATGATTAATAAATAATAATTAGTAATAATAAGAAATTACATACAACTGTAAACCTTTTGCCTCACCCTGTGTGTGTATGTGTGTGTATGTGTATATATAAAGTTTTCTAATGTCAAAATAATAAATACTGTTTTATGTTCTTATAATACCACTAGAGTCCCAGTGTATGAATTTGTGCATGGGTGGGGTCCAGCTGACCTGCCCCAATCGGGGCCAATTGAGGCTGGTTGTGGGGAGGGGCCATAGGCTGTTTGGGGGCAGGGCCAGCAGGGGGGAGGGGTCGCTGGAGGTTGGCCAGCCGCCCACTCCTGATTGGGCCAGTTGGCCAGCCATTCCTGTCATTCTAGCATTCTGGTCGCTGTCTTTTTATATATGTAGATACCATGTATAACAAGGAATGAGATGTTTACCATATGCCTCCATGCTAAGACAGCTATGATTTTGATTATATGGAAATAATGCTATTATTTCCTATTATTTTTATGTAGTAATCACTGTTATCCTTGTTTTATGGCATATAATATTAGTTTGCTTTACTTGTCTCAGCATTTCAGTCTCTTATGAAGATGTCATTCATAGTCAGTTTTAATCCCAGGTGTTTTGATAAATTATTAATAAATAGCTCTATCCCAGAAAATAACGTAACATAGTTTTATAAAATTTTCTATGTTATACTGAAATAATCACATGCACTTCATTGTAACTCAATCCATTGTACAAGGATGTTCAGCAGTGTTCTTTCTATGCTGACTTCATTAAGGTTTATGTATATTCTACCCAGTTCACCTACTAGTCAGAATATTCCTAATTTGTGTATTAAGAAACACAATTGTCTACTTTCTTAAAACTAACTTTACCTATTATCTTCCAAAATAGTATTAACTGGGTTTTTTATTTGTTTGTTTGTGTGTGTGTGTGTTTTTCTATATTGGTTGGCTTTTGAACATTTCTGGACTCCTCATTTTAGAAGGTAATTATGTTTTTGTTTTTGTTTTGCTTGAAAATTGTATTTTTTCTTCTGTAAATGATTCTAATAAAAATAACATCTTTCTCTTTTATAGGAAAAAGCTTTCAGCTCTACTCTCATAATCTTATAGCTTTGTTTGAACAAGCCAAAAAACTAGGATTAGCGGCTCATATTCAAACTCATAGGTTTCCAGACCGCATACTACCAAGGTACAAAATATTTTTCTTATTCTGGGAGAGAAAAAAATTGGTGTTTATTTTTAAAACAGCAATTCTTTGCCCACTGAAAAACTTTTTGTCTTGATTTTGAAAGATAGTTTACACTAAAGTACATGTCATCTAAAATTTGAAAGATCTGTATTTTCATGAGAATTCCCCTATGGAAGTATTTTTAGGGCATCTTATTTTATTTTAAATTTTCACTCACAGTTTACTTTTAATATTATTTTGTTTTGGTTTTAGGAATATAGCATAGTGGTTAGACAATCATGTATTTTATAAGGTGTTCCCCCTGATAATTTTCATTACCTACCTGGCACCATATATAGCTATCTCAATATCATTGAATATATTCCCTATGCTGTACTTTACATCCCCATGACTGTTTTGTAACTACCAATTTGAATTTCTTAATCCCTTCACATCTTTTACCAAGTCCCCCAACCCCCAGTTCTCTTCTGGCAACTGCCAGTCCACTTTCTGTGTTTATGAGTCTGTTTCTATAGAAGTTTTATAATACAGATTCCTAGGTCCTGCCTCAGTCCTATAAAATCATACTTTAGGGTCAGAGTCCAAGACAGTTTTATTTAAAGCTCCTTGATGGTTCTGTTGCAACTGATTCACAGACCACTGTTTGGAAGCCATTACAACAGAGTACATTTACATTGTCTTATGTTTTCAGAAAGTTTGCTTTAACTACAAAGATTCCTGATACAAAAGGCTGCCACAAATGTTGCATAGGTGAGTAAATGCTATTTCTCAAACTGATGATTAGACTTATAATATCAAATTATGCTGAAGAGACTTATCAAATAGGAAAGAAGATAGGCTTTATATTTGTTTTTATAAGGAATTAAGGGACCAGTGAAGCACAAGAATGTATAGTGGGACATGGGATAAAAATGCTTGGAGATAGTAGTCCTAATGCTTTCTCAGAACATAGTGTGCCTAGAATTTTCTAACCTTAGTCCCTGAGGCTGTATATCTGCTACTATCCTACTTTCATTTACTTAACACTTCTATTTAACAGTTCTTGCTTAGTACTTTATGAACATTATTATTGCTGGAGTTAAGCCAACCACGAATCAGAGAAAATAGTCCATACATGAATACCCTCATTTCTATTCCAATTGCAAATTTGAGGGCTTCCTAAAATTACCTTCATGTTCAAAAATTCTCTTGAAGGACTCACTGAAAGTGGTTTTATACTCATGGTAATGGTTTATTACAGGGAAAAGATACGAATTAAAATCAGCCAAGGGAAGAAGTGTATGGAACAGAGCCTAGGAAAAGTATTAAATGTAGAGCTTCTGTTGACCCCTTCCTAAGGAGTTATGGATAACATTACTTTTCTGACAATGATGCATGACAGTACACACAGAGCATTTCCAACCAGGGAAGCTTACTCAAACCTCAACACATAAGCATGATTGATTGCCCCCAAGGCTGATCTCAGTATCCAGCCCCTCTGGAGGTAGGTCAACTGATACTGCATGACCCAAAGCCCCTTTCTTAACTCACATTGTTGTCTTCCTGGAATGAACAGTTCCCCCTTAGACTCTCCAGTGTTGCCAGCCCCCACTCTAAATCATATTGTCAGACTATTCAATGACCCAAGGGCCCAGGCAAACAAAGATACTCATATCAGTTATGACATTCCTACGGCTTAGAGAGTACCTCCCAGAAGGGACAACAGAATGCAGACCTCATTTGGTAAGGTTAAATTCTTTACTGTGTACTTACCTTACTTAACCCTACCACACCCTGTGATACTTGTTATGTCACTTAGTAAGTGACAGAACCTGGGATCAGACCCAGTCCATGACTTCAGATCCTGAGCTCCCAACTTCTTGTTTATTCTTTTTGTTTAGTGGCCATACACATTGATCATCATGCTACATGGTTCCAAGCATATTCTCTAGTTGAAATCAAATTTCATGCACATTTTTCTAGAGGAGAATCAGGTCCATATCTATTATCAGATCATGACTCAAGAAAGGTCTAGATGCTTACAACCTAAGATATAAACTCATAAGTATAGGGTGTCCCCCAAAAAATGTATACACACTTTGAATGATTATAAAGTCAGTTTATTAACATACAGTTTATTTTCAAAAGTTAAAAGAATCTACAGAAATGAATAATTTTTTTGGCAATGCCTGTTTTAAAACTGATGACCATTCTGTCCAGGTATTGCTGATAACACGAAGCAATGGAATCACAAACATCAAGAATCATTTCTTTTGATATTTGTGCACCCTCAATTCGTCAGCTGTTGCTTGTTTTGTACCGTGAACTTTATCTTTTATTTATCCCCATAAAAAAAGTCTAGTGGATAAATTTTCTTTGTTCAAAGCTTAGTCTGGCTTCACCCATTATTTCAAATCAGTTAAACCTGAAGTGAAAGGAGTGAAATTAAATGAGCTAACAGCTGTTAAAGTGTGTATACATTTTTGGGGGAGTTATGTATGTCCCCCAAAATGTATACATACTTTGAGTAATTATAAAGGTAGTCATTGTCCTTCAACTGCATTTTCAAACTTCTAGTAGCATTTTAGGATGAATTTCCTTTGTTCAAAGCTTAGTCTGGCTGAAAAGAAAGAAACATCAATTGAGATACCAGCTGTTAAAGTGTGTGTACATGTTTTTGGGACACCAGTGCATTAAGATAGAGCTTATTGCAAATAACTACTTTTATAATCATTATTGATGGCAATCAAATTGCAGAGAAGGAAAGACCAATAAGTTTTTATCGATTTGAGTCAAGGAAGTTAGATCTTTAGCAAGATGTAAAACAGTTATTTTCACCTTGTTTTAACTCAGCTGTAAACTATACCAAAAACGAAATCATAGATTTCAGTTGCCTCCTAGAACCTTGTCTGGGTTCTCTATTTCGTTCAATTTACTTAAGCAGCTCTTCAGCTTGCATACTAGTTTAGGTGTTTTAGTGCTTAAAATACTGTTCTTGTGAAAAAGTTCCTCTGCTTAACAATGCACTATATTAAAGATATTTAGAAATCAATGTATATAATTTTAAAATAAAGAGGTATTGTTGGGGGCAAAGGGAGGATAAGGACACGTATGTAATACCTTAATCAATAAAGAAAAAAATTAAAAATAAAGAGGTAAAAAAAACTGAAAAGGAAAGGGTAAGCAACATCTTTACTTTTTACTCATTCTTATCATCCTAGTGAACAGAAACAATAATTTTCGTTTATCAGCTAAGTAATCGCTTCAAATAGTTCTTCCATCCACAGAAGGCCACATTTCCTAGTTTTTCCCCATGTATATTAGCATTGCCTTTATAAAGAAAGATGAGTTAGCTTTTAGGTGAGTCTAGCTTTTAGCTAAACTAGTGATTTTTTAAAAATATCTTTTTTTCATTTATAGTTTTCATTCAGTATTACTTTGTATTAGATTCACGTGTATAGTGTAGTGGTTAGACATAAACCAGTTATGTTTTCATAGAAAGGAATTTCAGTGTTTTAGGTAATGTCTGTTTTGCTTCCTTCCAGTCAGAAACCCTTACACAGGACATAAATACCTCTGTGGAGCTTTACAGTCTGGAATTGTTTTACTTCAGTGGTATGAGCCAATGCAGAAATTCATGTTGATAAAGGTATATATTACTTCGTTTACATTTTTCTTTAGAAAACACTAGTGCGCAACTGAACTTAAAATTTTAAGATTCCATTATTACTATATAGAATGGGCATGATTATAGTTATTTATAGATAGGTCTTCATTTGGGTTAGGAGTTTTTTGTTCTTAAGATTGCCTTTTTTTTTTTTTTTTTTTAACAAAAGCAAAGTTTTATTACAGAAAAGCTACCTCCTGCAGGGAGGGGACCCAACTGGGTTGCTCTCCTCTTTAACTTACGTTAATAAACTTTCAGAAGCATCACAACCATGAAGATGAATGTGGTCAATTCTCTAAAACATATTTTATAGATATTTATAATCCTTATAGTGGTTATTTTTAGAATTACATAGATCAAGAAAATGACCGTGCTGGATGCAGAGATTTTAATAAAACAGATAGCATTGAAGAAAAAAAGAAAAGAAAATGAAAGCCTTTCCATTGACTTTATTTAGCAGCAGTATGGTTTCTAAATTGTACTTCTATTCAGAGATTGTTTCTAAATTATACTTTTTTGTTTATTTTTGCAGCACTTTGATTTTCCTCTGCCAAGTCCTTTGAATGTTTTTGAAATGCTGGTAATACCAGAACAAGAATACCCTATGGTCTGTGTAGCTATTAGCAAAGGCACCGAATCAAATCAGGTAGTTCAGTTTGAGACAATCAATTTGAATTCTGCATCATCATGGTTTACAGAAATTGGTGCTGGTAAGTGTTTTTATCTTATGTTAAAATATTGATGCTTTTGCATATAAAAAAACAGAATGGTTTTAACCAATGTGGGTTCAGTGAAATAAACACTCAGATCATAGTTGCCCAAGTAAGCCTAGAGAATCATGTACATACAGTTTATGATCTCTACTTGCCTGAGGTAATTTGATACGAATTATTTTACCAAGGAAAATTTTAATGATTTAAGTTTTCCAAGATACACGGGTGGGGAAAAATAGGTTTACAATTATGAGTATGTGAAACACAGAGTTTATTCTTGTATTATTGTGTATTTATTTGTATTTTTTCATACAAACAACTGTGGACCTACTTTTGCCCACCCCTATACTTTTTCAAATTTTACCTGCTTCTCAAGCAAAAAGGTTTCCTTTTTTTTTCTCTATCAGTTTTTCCCTCAACACTGCTTAGAATCATTGAGTTCAAGTGCTTTTCATGTGTGGCATCCAAGCTTTACCATTTAAAGATATGGGTACATACCTCTTGCACTGTCTGAGAATGATTCATTAGCTTAGGATTTTATCCAATGTGTCTCAATGGAAGTTCAGAAAAACTTGGGAAGTTCATATTCAAACTTCAAAATTGGAACAAATCAATCAACTTATTTAAAAAATCTATTGTAAGTGAAATGAAGGGGTCTTCATTTTTCTCATTTATTTGTTGTGCTAGTGTATTACATGATCGTTTGTAACTGCCGGTTTATGAAGACATTTTTATACAAGAAGTCAGGCAAACTTTAGTTATAGCTATTTCATTACTGACTCATCTTGTGAAGAAGTCCTAATGGACTTCTTCACTATCCAAAGTTTGATGTGTCTTATTAAATATCTTTAGCTTTTGATTATTTATAGCCTAACTTATAGGAATTCTTTATACAATTCAGCAGTTGACGTTAATGTGGAACCACTAATGTCACTTTCATAATAAGAATCAGTGTGAACTAGTGGTATATTCAGGTAAATATTAACAACAGGCTCTTAGGGTGCAGAGAAGCCTGGATATTAGCAGTTGCCTATTTCTGTGGCATAATTACACTGCCCATGGTCAATTTCAGACTACCAACCTGGTGTCATCTGGCTCACAAAAGTCCTGAAAATTCAACAACCCAGCATAAACCAGTTACAGCATGCACTGAACTGTGTCAGTCTCTTTATGGACCAATTCACAATTTCCAGTAGAATAAAATAGGAATATATTCTGTACCCTCCCACCTTCACTTGTACTCCACATTTCTTTTTAATTTATTGTTTAATATTTTTGATTGAGTTAGATGCATACCCTCCTAGCATAGCTAACAGAAAGGTACAAATGACATTGTTTTAGTATCATGAAATACAAGCAGCCCAAAAATAAATATGTTCCTATTATGAAGTTACTGCCAAAAAGGATTATCTATAGATCAATTTATTTAAAAACCAAAATATTTTTGGGAGACAGCCTCAACTTATTTCTTTATTGGTTAGTATGCAATAATAGTATAGAGCAAGTAATTTCATACAGTTATCTAATGTGTACTTGCAACTTTCTTCTATCCTCCTATATAATAAAAGGGTAATATGCAAATTGACCCTAACAGCAGAACCACTGGGAATGACTGGTCACTATGAAACACACTGACCACTAGGGGGAAGATGCTCAATGCAGGAGCTGCCCCTGGTGGTTAGTGCACTCCCACAGGGGGATCTCTGCTCAGCCACAAGCCAGGCTGCCAGCTGCCAGCACAGCAGTGGTGGCGGGAGCCTCTCCCGCCTCCTCAGCAGTGCTAAGGATGTCTGACTGCAGCTTAGGCCTGCTTCCCGCTGGCAAGTGGACATCCCCCGAGGGCCCCCAGGCTGCCAGAGGGATGTCTGGCTGCCAGGTTAGGCCCGATCACCCGGGGAGTGGGCCTAAACCAGCAAGTGGACATCTCCCAAGGGGTCCCAGATTGCTAGAGGGCACAGACCGAGCTGAGGGACACCCCCCCCCAAGTGCACAAATTTTTGTGCACCGGGCCTCTAGTATGATATATTAGGTTGCATTGCTAATGAAAGACATTCAGAGTCCACTTATGAAATTTGGGTGAGGGAAGGTCTTAAGGTTTTTACAAAGAGAGGGAGGGAGGGAGGGAGGGAGGGGAAGGGGGAGAGAGAGAGAGAGAGAGACATCAATATAAAAGGAAAATATTAGTCAGCTGCCTCATGCATGTCCCTTACTGGAAATCAAGCCTGCAACCTGGGTATGTGCCCTAACTGAAAATCTATCCAGCAGCCTTTCAGTTCATGGGGTGACAAACAGCCAGGGCCCTTGTTGGGTTTTTAATGCCTGTACTGTTCACCCACTTATAACATTTTATAGACAAAAATTAATGCAGAACCAAAATTGCTTCCTGAGAAGAGCCAGGACTCTGAGGTTAATCATTCAGATCCCCTCAAGCAGAGGCTGTCCTTACTAGGCTTTTCCATTTTCACACGTGATTGTTAACCCACCTCCCAGGTGGGTTCATTTTTAAGCACACCCTCCCCCCCCACACTTGAGTGGGCAACAGTTGTAACTGTTAAAATGAACTCCTATTTCAAGCATATTGTCAGCACCCTATAAATGCATGAACATAGATTTACTGAGAAAAACTATTTTGGGACTATTGCCCAAGTGACCAACAATTTATCAGTTCTGTCCACCAGAATTCATCTCTGTATGAGCTTTGGAAGGTCCAAAAACACCCAAAAATAATTTATAAAACTTTGTATTTATGTTTAGATGTGCAGTTTTTAAGAGAGAGGATCCATTGGCTTCCCAAAGAAATGCACTTAAGAATGATTGCCCTAGCCTTAGCTGGTTTGGCACAATGGATAGAGCGTCGACCAGTGGACTGAAGGGTCCTGGGTTTGAATCCGTTCAAGGGCACATGCACAGGTTGTGAGCTCAGTCCCCATTAGGGGGTGTGCCATCAATGATCAGTAATTCTCTTTGATCATTGATGTTGCTATCTCTTCCTCTGTGAAATCAATCTATAATAATAAAAACATAATATGCAAATTGACCAAATGGCTGAAAAGTGGAATGACCTTTTGGACTACCTTCCAGACAAAGTTGCGGCTGCAAAGGCCTACTTTTGCACAAATTTTGTGCATCGGGCCTCTAGTGAAAATATATTTAAAAAAGAAAAAAGAATGCTCTAAATAATATAAAATATTTTCTTAGATTCAGCTAGACTATTCAGGCAATCTGAGTGCCTAAAATGAATTGTTTTACCAAACACACATATAGTCACAAATGCCATCACATCTGTCAGTATATATTAAAAGAAACAACCTGCAAATATCAGCAAAGTGATGAGGATTGCTTCCTGCCAAGATGTTGTTGACAGAAATGTTCATTATATTACTAAGTGTCCTCTTTAAAAACGAACTTACACACACACACACACACACACACACACACACACACACACACGGAAAAATTTTCTCTCATTACAGTTTTAATTTTTTCTTTTTTCTGAATTACTGGCTTGTTACCTCAGGGATGTTGTGCTTCATATAACTGATCTGGTTTCCATCTTCCCATTGGTTCCTGTAAAATGCAGAGCAAAATCTAATAATTGTATAGCATGCACCTTACTTTTGTGTATTTAACCCTTTGCTTCATTTTATTTTTGTAACTCACCTTTTTAGAACTAGCTGAAGTGTTAATTACCTGTAATATTGAGCTTTTCCCAGCTCACTTAGCCTTGCTTAAAACTTAATGTTTGTTCTCCTAAGTTGACCTATATACATATTTTGAAAAAATACCGTATTATAAAATCCAATTTGTGTTAAATTTCAAAGATTAGTTTTAAATCACAGAAAAGGTCAGAAAATGTGTTCTTTCCTAAGCTCTAGTTTCTAAAGCTTGTTGTAGAACTAACTTTATTTTTTTTCCTTCCAAGGCAGCCAACAGTTAGATTCCATTCATGTAACACAGTTGGAGAGGGATACCGTTTTAGTGTGTTTAGATAGTAAGTACTATTTTTAAGTTTATTCTGAGTATTCTACTTGATATAACAAGTCATTTCATTGAAGTGATTCTATTATGCTATAATTGAAAATCTTTCACTTTTTTCATCTTAAGTGGCCTTATTTTATTGATGAAAATGTAAATTGGCTACAGATATCATAAATAGTAATTAACTGATATTTGTCATTACTATTCTCTGTGACTTTTTCTTTGTTTGGCCTGTTTGGGAACATTAGAACAGTTTGCCATAACTTTGGGGTAAAAAAATATATAAAACTATACTGTATAAAATTCGGTGTAAAACTATTTTGAGAGTTTTTTCATACTTCAGTTAATGAAACAATAGAAGGTATGTAGTCATATGCCACTTAATGGGGATAGCCAGTTCTAAAAAATGCATTGTTAGGTGATTCTGTCATTATGGGAACATCATAAGAGTGCACTTCCACAAACCTCAATGGTACAGCCTACTACACACCTAGATCATATATGGTATACAGCCTATTGCTCCTAGGCTACAAAGATGTACGGTGTGTATTGTACAGCATGAGAGTAAATCAAGACAAAACGATGCAATCAGGAGACACTCTAAACATTAGATGTATGTGGCAGCTGCCAACATAACACAGCATGCTGTTTTATGGAAAACATTGCTTTCTGTAAGTAGAAAGCATACACTAAAATAACAGTAAAAAGTGTAGGATAATCTCTAGGAAATTGAAATTTTCAGCTCCATTATAATTTTATAGAACCACCATCATATATGCAGTCTTTTGTTGACAAAATTGTCATTATACAGCGCATAACCATGGTCATTTATAGTCATATAACATGACTTGGAATCATGTCAGTGAGGTTGAATGTACAGATAGATTTAACACCTTCATTGAGTTGTGGTTCTTTTGATTTAGGAAGAGTTATTATTGATAGAAGAGTGTTGTAATGTAATCAGAGAAACTATTAACAACAGGTATTCAATTTTGCAAACAAACCCACCTTATTTTTATGCAATGAATCCTGCAAGGTGAAATTCACCTAGATTTGAAACTATATTTAAAACTTAGCAGTATTTGCTGTGTTTGATCTATTTTAATATTTTTTAAATTACTGAATAGGGTTATTTTTTAAATTGTTGTACTACCAAATTTACTTGTGTTTCTGTCCTAATTTCTATTCCCTGAAGGTTACCTTATTGGATTTACCTTATATAATCATAAGTGGATTTACCTTATATAATCATAAAGATAATCTAATATTAGAGATAAGTAATCCAAAACTCAAAAGTATCTCATTCACCCATCATTTTTAAGTACTTTTGATTCTTTTAATATTGATACGATTGGAGTATTATTCAATTATATTTAAGTTAATTTGATAAATTATAATATACTTTACCCAAAGAGCTGGAAAGGTCTATATTGATAAACAGATAAACAGAATTTGATTTTGATAATGTTGAACCTTTAATGTTAAATTCTTAATACCTTCTGGGACATCCAAGGAAAATAAATTGTAATTAGTCTCATTTTGTTGATTTATGTATTTAACAACAAAAAAATTTTTAAGCCTTTGACTAAGCCCTCCATTTCCCAATTATTCAAAGTAAATGGAGAGTTGACTTTCTTGAGATTTTTTTTTAAGGACCAATATAAGACTTCAAAAATTAAGTATCAACTATACAGTATAAACCAGTTTTAGTAGATACCAGTTGAAGATAGGCCTGAAATCACAAATTATGTTAGGTAGATAAGAAAGCAATACAGAGAAGGGTGTTTTCCACCTCAGAGCTAAGATGGTTAATGTGAAAAACAAATAGATGAAAGGGAAATAAAAGTATGGATATTCCTATCCCAGAGTTTACTTATAAAGAAATTGTGACCCTCAAGAGCACTACTCATTGCCCCTTTGTTACAATAGTACTCAATACTGAAGTTATAAATGACTACGGATATACTTACCACATTTTGTAATTTGTAAGGGGGAAAATCACTTCTTACTGCTAAATATATAGGCACCAAGGTAGCCACTTTTAAAGAAACATTGTACTGGGGGTGGGGAAAAAATAAAATAAAGAAACATTGTACTTTTTAAAAAATGAGAATGTAAGTGTTCAAACTATACCATCTAAAAAAAAATAGCAACGGAATTGCCATTTACCAAAGGAGGTACTCTTATAGTTATATTATAAAACATATTAATGATAGTTTCTCACTGGGCATGTTTGAATCTAAATGGTTGAACATCATTAAGAATATTTTTCTATATATATCCATGTAAAATCCATATATCAAGTTAAATTTATTTTTAACAGATTTGGATTTCCAGTCTTGACTTGTTTTTTCTTTTTTTAAAGAATTTGTAAAAATTGTAAATCTACAAGGAAAACTAAAGTCAAGTAAGAAACTGGCCTCTGAGCTAACTTTTGATTTTTGCATTGAGTCTGTAGGTAAGTCTTTTTTTTTTTTTTTTAAATAATGGTATTAGAATACTTGGTTTTTCCTTCATTCTGTATCTGTAGTTGTCTAGACCAGCACTGTGTCTTAGAAGTTTCTGTGATATGGAAGTGTTGTCTGTGCACTTAAATATAGTAGTCATTAACCACACCTTTTAAGTACTTGAAACATGGTTAGTGGTATACTTTTTAAATTTTAATTAATTTACATTTTAATGTAAATGGCCACATATGGCTAGTTGCTATTGTATTGGACAAAGTAGGTGTAAATTATAATAAACTTTTATTGTCAGTTCTTAAATATTTAAAACTTGAAATCATTTTAAAATTTCTGTTTATTGTTCCTTTTACTGCCTCAAGTGAATTATACTTCTCCCAATTCTTTCCAAATCCTGAAGGTATTTGTGTGATATGATTAATGGTGTTAGATATGCTATAATTCTTTGTGTCTGATTCTGCTTGGTGTGTGTTGGTGGTTATTGCTTTTAGGTCTGTTTCTATATAAATAGATACTTTCCCACTTAGAAACTAATGTGCCATTTTAATTTGTTTTATTGTCAATGAGTGTTTTACTCTATAATACTCATTGGTTTTATGATAAAAATTTTCCGTTGATTATATGTCAGCAAGTATTTCCCCTAGGGATGATAGAACTTTTGAAAAAAATAATGTGGCTGGAAACACACAACATTGTACGATACGATTCTACCATAAGTCAAAAATAGTTAAAACAAAGTTGGCAATTTTTATTTTGGCCTTGAAAAATATATATATTTTGTAATTAAATGTATATATACTTTAAAAAATATATTTCTCATTATTTAGAAAAGTTTTTTAAAAATATATTTTAATGGTTTCCCAGCCGGCGTTTTGCCCTGTTGCAAAGTATGATCATCCCTCTGTGTAAATATGTTACATAAATATAATTTGCTTATGATTGAAAAACCTTAATTTATTGAGGCAGAAAGCCTAAACTTTCTGTAGATGCCAGGACAAAAGGAATTTGGGAGCTCGTTTCTTCCTCTACTTCTTTAAGTCCTGGATATTGCATGCCAGTTTCTAAGCTTTGATATCTTCAGTAGAGATCCTGACCGAGATCTTTATAGTTTATCTTCATTTCAACTGAAACACACTGATACCTCAACTTTTTCATATGTGCCAAATTTTTTAGGGAACTTTAATTGTTACACAAAAAATTGTTTCTCATAAGCTTACCATCTCTCCCCTACAGTGAACCTTGAAATAATTGCAAGGATCTTCTTGGGTAAAAGAGTCCCTTTAAACACTTTTAAAAATAAACTGGTAACTGGGTTTCATATTCATCACAGTTAGTAAAACTTGTGTGATTTTTTTTTTTTTTTTAGTAAATAGTTTTATTGAGTAAAATTATGTTTTTAAGACATTTTACATTAACTTTTTATAGAGTCAGTATTCTAATAAAAAATATGGTAAGTTTCTATCACTTTCTCCCATCACCTTTACTAGTGTAGGGCATATGTCTAACTTTCCAACAATTAAGAATGGGTTTTCTCCCTCTTTCACTGCACCTTAATGACTCCAGCCCCCTGCCAGGAAGGACCCAGAGGCTACGCTGCATCCTCCAATTGGGGGCCTGCCCACTCTGTTTCTGAACCACTAAATCATTGCATAGGAGTGCCTCACTGGGCCCAGGCCTGTGGCGGCACCACATAGGACACAGAAATGGAACAAAGCACAGCAAGAGTAGGTTTCCCTTCAAGACTTTCAGGCCACCTCAGGGGAGCATGGGAAATGGGTGGGGCAGGAGGGTGTTGTGGCATGCCACATGGTAGCCATCCCGTGGGGTCATGGTTGCTTCTGAATCCAAAGCCATCAGGAAGGCAGTCAAGCTTGACTCAAATTTGTGAACCCACATGTGGGCAGTGGGTCCTGCAAGACCAGATCAAAAACAAAAGCCCAGGATGCTCCAAAGCCTGAGGAGGCGAGGCTGGGGCCCAGCAGTAAGCATTGTAACTTGAGAACCCCTCCAAATAAGAATTGGCACAAAGAGCACAAATATTCATTGTGGGGTTATATTTTGGATTGTGAGACAGATTGGTTTGTTTTTTTAAGTAATTTTGTAATAGGGAAAATGTGAACATAAATAAAAGAAGCTTCCTTAATAGCTACTTCTCATTATATGACAGTATTTAAATAAGGATATTTTTTATTAAAAATGCCAGTTATATGTTTTTATTATTTCATTCACCTACACCTAAAAAAAAAAGATAGTATATAAAAGAAAAATTAATATACTGATACCAACTTATGTTTCTTTGTAAGTTATATCAATGTCTAATCACTATGTTGTACAACGGAAACTAATATCGTATGTCAGCTGTAATTGAAACATAAAAAAATTTTTTAAAAAAGTTAGCCCATGTTTAAATGAATGCCTATTTTATATATATACATATGTGCGTGTGTGTGTGTGTGTGTGTTTTTTTGTTTTTTTTTTGAAAACTTGTATGACCCAACTCAATAAATTATTTGAGTTTAGACATGGCTTAGCCACAAAAATGTTGGGAACTAATGGTCTAGACAGTGGAATTTTGCACCAAGCATTTGGATAGCCTTACATTATCGTTTATTAAAAACAGTTAAGGAAAATGTGTAATGAACTACTTGTGCTGTATTTCAGTTTCACTTCCCCTTTGTCTTTCTTAGTATGCCTTCAAGACAGTGTGCTGGCTTTCTGGAAACATGGAATGCAGGGTAAAAGCTTCAAATCAGATGAGGTAAGATTTCTCAGATTACCTCCAGTGATTTCCACTAAGATTTTTAATATTGAAATGTTCATTTTATACATTTTCTTTCTGAATCTACATTACTATATTTAGTGCCTTTATTTTTTTAAGTTGATTTGAGAGAGGGAGAAAGAGAAACATCAAAGTGAGAGAGAAGTACCGATCAGCTGCCTCCTGCATACCCACTGCTGGGGATCGAGCCTGCAACCCAGGTATGTGCCCTGACTGAGAATTGAACTGGCAACCTTTGGTGCATGGTACGATGCTCAACCAACTGAACCACACCAGCCAGGGCTCTGTTTAGTGATTTTATGCTGTGAACTGGCAGAGCAAAATTGCCAATATTATTCTTCCAGTTAAGTTTTGTTTTGTAAAATTCTCAGTGGCCACATTTCAGTCCTTTAATTTATAATTTTTAAGTATGGTTACTAACCTTGCAGTCATTTTCTAAATTTAATAAGCCTTTTCCATAATCTAGAAGTGTATAGCTTCTTTTTTAATATTTTAATATTTTATTTAAAATCGTATATTGATATGTATTAGATTCCTGGACTAAGGAAAATATAAGAAAATTAACTCATTTAGAAAATAGTTATTGAGTACCAGCTACATGCAAAACACTATTATTATAGCATTGTAAGGCATAGGGAAGTATAAATAATTTCAAACTCTTTACAAATATTAGCTATTTAAGGCTTATAATCTCATGGGGATAGGTCCTATTCATATTCCCATTTTTATAGGCACAGAAGGGCTAAGTAACTTGTCTAGATTACATAGCCTGGATTTGAAGGATCTCCAAAAATCACTTTTAGCTGAGATATTCAGGATGCATTTCATGCAGGAGAGGGGGAACTTGGGCTTCCACCTTGAGAGAGAAATCCTAATAGTTAAGACAATACTAACAGAGACATTTCCCATTTGTGTGAATACCTGTATAATTCTTGTATATCATGGTCTTACAAATATCAGTATGTGGGCTTATTTTAAAGCTTAAAGTCTTTGTCTTGAGTTACCTGTAGTTTTATCCACTCTTCTGTAATTGAGTATTTTTACCACTTATATGAATGAGGAATTAGAATACTTCTAAGAGAAAATGACATAAATTTGCTATTTTTGAGTATGTCAGTTTATCTAGTTACTGACCCATGTCACTAAATGTCTCCAGGTCCCTGCCTTTAATGAAGCCTACAGCCCTGCTTACTGCCATAAGATTAATTGTCCTCAGATGCTAATTTCATTGTATCACTCCTTTTGTTAGAAATCTATAGAAGATACCTGTTGTTCACCATGTCAAGTACAAATTTTATTTCCCATTTTTAACTCATCTTGATTAGCTCTTTCTTTCTGCTTATGTTCTCAAACTTGAATTCGAGCCTTGCTGTAATATTAATAAAGTAATATTTATCCATTCCAGTCCACGATGATTGGAACATTTTTTAACTTAATATATGAAAACTAGCTCCACCTAGTAAATCACCTAATTTGTTTTCTTATTTAAGTTTATTAATTCTATCTTCCTAGCTCTCTAAAATTCATTGATAACAGACTATTTTTATAGTTATTTTTCATCCATACTGTTGTAGTTTGGTTTCCTCCAAAAGCTGACCTTAACACATTGCGGACCAGTAGTTTTATTGCTAGCTTTACCCAGGAGCCAGATAAGTTTCTATTGAAAGAGTACAAAAAATGTTACATAAATGTTAAAGGCATGCTTTAAAATTAAATAACCATTGCATTTTGAAGTTATTTATTACATGTTCTTACAAGCTAATATCTTTTTAAAGTATGGTACTTTGTAAAACACTGTGTAATATAAAGTGAGAATTCTTGTGATCCATCCACAATGTTAAGACAAGGACTCAAGTACAGCTAGTTTATTTGGGAGTAGATACCAGAAAACAAGTGATAGAATGAGGAATATAAAATAGAGAGGGGCAAAAAGCCAATACAGAGCACAATAAACTGGTTCCCACTATGGGCAACCAGAGTTTAATTCCATACTGCCCACTGAGGAAGAGTGTAGAATACACCTCAGAATTGACTTATTTGGAGGTGGGGAATCTGATCCATTTATACACCAACTGCTGTCCCTTTTGTCCCTGGGGGTGTAACTTCCCACATTTTGGTATAGTACCTGTGCTTGGCTGTGTGCCTTCTACAGCTTTGGAGAAGACAGAGCAGAGGACCACTGGTATGATGGTGTCAGACCCTGGCACATGGATGTGTCCACTGCAGCTCTGCTGGAACCTGCACTATGACACCAGGAAAGAGCAGGAGCTCTGCCATCCAGCAAACCTGTGTCTAAATCTTGGGTCTACCAGTTATATAACCTTAAGCAAGTTACTTAACCTCTGCAAGACTTCGTGTTGCTTCCTCTCCAGTAATACGGGAATTATAATACAAAGAGTTCTAGGGAAAGTGCCTGACCAATAACAGGTGATTCATAATGTTTTATTTCTACTGATAGATGGTCAAAAGATGCTTCCTGATGTGTATTTCATTTGAGGAACTGAGTCTATCAGAAATTATAATTGATTCAGACCTGCTTTATCTAAATGATTTTTAAATTATTATTTCAGTGATATGGGGTAAGGTACTACTAATAGGTATTTTCTCTCATAGGTTACTCAAGAGATTTCAGATGAAACAAGAGTTTTCCGCTTATTAGGATCAGACAGGTAAATAGTGTGGTTGTTTTAATTACCAAAGGAGTTTGGTGGTTGTGTTCTTAAATTCTGTAACGCAAACTCTTAGAGGATTTCTCAGCATCTTTACTGAAAGAGAGAATAGTATTTTAATAATTGATTAATCAATCTTTTATCAGTGTGAGGACCTTGATTCTAGAGATAGTTATACTCAGCCAAGACAGAATGTGTTAATACAGGTGTTTATGTCCGTAGTACCGCGACATACTTCATGTTAGGCTCCTTCATTTTTATCACCTCTTCCTAGCATGTTACCTTCTATTAACTATCTATATGAATGAAAGCCAAGCTACAGGAACAACCAGTCACTATGACACCAACTGCAGCAGCCAGCCGGCCCGATCCGGGCCCCGATCAGCACCCCACAACGGCCCACGGCCCCTCCCTCTGGCCTTCCCCTGCACCCCCAGCCCAGCCCTGATCTCACCCATCGGGGTGGGCAGCTGGAGCACGCCCATGCATGAATTCATGCACTGGGCCTCTAGTTACTATATAAATGCAACAGAATATGTACCCCCTGGCATCTGCCTTTATATCAGAAACTATTCAACTCATTTTCTGAGGTCAGTCTAAATTAGGAGGAATTACATGGATCTCTGTGATAAAAATTAAAGACAAATTCTATAACTGTGCCATCTTAGAAAAAATGTAGTTTTGTTCCCCAAAGTCTATATTGTCTACATCAACAATTAATAAAACACCCATTCCTATATCAACCAGAGAACTTGTATGCATATCTGCGTAACCCATGGACATAGACAATAGGGCAGTGAACGTCTGGGGTAGGTGGTGGGGGCGAGCTAGAAGGGGTCAATGAGGGAAAAAAGGGGACATGGGTAATACTTTCAACAATAAAGATTCAACTTAAAAATAAAATAAACACCCATTCCTTTCTATTTTCTCAACAAAAATTGTTACTGCAGCAAAATTGACTAGTAGTATGCATTAGTCCTAAGTTGAGGATTGAGAACCTCTGGTCTTCAAGTTCAGTCTAGTCACAAAATAATTGCTTAAATATTACACACTTAAGGAAAGGGGAGGGGAGGTGGAGTTATGACCCCATAAAAATTTTTAGGAGACTTTTGTAAGGAGGAAAAAAATATTTTTTGAAAAATGGTAACTAGTGAGTAGAAAAGGTAAGCCCACAGAGCATGGCAACTTAGTTATTAATCCTGGGGGGGGGGGGGGACGAATTTGAGGACCACCTAGTTAAAGACTCTAAAATGGGAGGCTCTTTGCTTCTCCAGGAAGGGCTGACACAAGAACTGTGGATCATTCAATAAGCCTGGCATAAATAGCACCTAAACAAGACATAGTATGAGAGAATTCTGCTTAATAAAGGATAGGCATCATAAGCCATTCCTCTTAGTTATGTATTTCTTTCCACCTTCCCCACCCCCGAACTTTCTCCTTCAACTGTTCCCTTTGTCTTTTTCCATTCTGTCACAATTTGCCCTAAAAAAACTTTTTTCTTCAGATCATTGCCTTATTCTATTTATCTTACTTGAGCATCTCTTTGATTTTAAGATTTATATTTTTTTTATTTTATGTAAAGATAATAATGGGTAACTGGGTAGTTGGGTGATATGTTATTTTATTTCCCCTTCTACTTTTCTGCAATACATAATATAAGGTACATATTACTTTTTTATTGTTTTATTACAAAAGTAATAATATGCTAGTTGTAGAAAACTCATACACTAGAAAAATTTCCCCTCCAAGACTTTTTTTCTGTTCATGGGTACATTGTTTTTTCTGTTTTCAAACCCCTCAACAACAGTGTCTACCCTATGGCATGGCACTTCATTGATTTTCCTTCCTTTTGGTCCTTTGATTGAACTCTTTCCTTGCCCTTGTTCCATTGGCAAAGGAGTTGGGCCCCACTTTATACTTTAAAAACTTAAAAAAAAAATACCTTGAAGAACAGTTTGAATGAGTGTCTCATAGAAATCATGTTTTATCCGTAGCCCTTCTTCTACCCCCTTCTTCTTAGTATATTTTCTAAAGCTAATTATATCTTTCATTGGCATATGAGTAAGCCAATTTAGTGTAGTTGGAATAAGAGAATGAGACTCTCCTGAAATGTTTTCAATACTTTAAATACATAAATTCATCAGTTCTTACTCAGTTTTTTGTTTTTAAGTTATAAAATGTAAAGCTGAACTTAACTGTGCATCTGTGATCTTTATGTAATCCTCTGAGAATGTAAACAATGGTATTCTTTCTTGATTTGATGTTAGTATTTGAAGCATGCAATCTCTATCTTTACTCTTACGCAAAACTTTTGTTTTGGTTTAATTGCAGGGTTGTCGTTTTGGAAAGTAGGCCAACAGAAAATCCTACTGCACACAGTAATCTTTACATCTTGGCTGGACATGAAAATAGTTACTAAGCAACAGAAACTGATCTCAAATGACAGGATAATGAATATATTCCATTGAAAGCAAAAATACCTTAAGGAAATTCAGTACAAACTACACTATGATTTGCTTTAACTGTTATGGGTTATATCTCAAATGATCTGTACTTTAAGGTAGAATTCAATATTTTCTGTAGCTGGAAACAGCTGTTTTATCTCTTGCCACTGTGTGGTGGTTATATCAAGTTTGCTTAATAAAAGCTATGAGATAAATAGTCATATAGTTCCAGGAAGCCCAGTCTTTTTTAAAAAAATAATGTTTGTAACAAGGGTGTCATGATATTTTTAGATAACTCATGTGATTATCTTCAAGGAGATAAATTTAGTGACAGTTTTCTCATTTTATATCATGTTTTATTCCTTCTTAATGAACATAATTTTATAAAGAAATTATCAAATAAGCCTTTCACTTTTACATTGGCTATTCTGTATGTTTTTGTAAAATAGAATATTTAATCCTTATTTATTAATCTCTTGCTGGAGTGGTGTAATGTTATCTAACTTTTAGCAAAGGAGGGTTGCAGAGCAGCTTACATTTTTTTATGTTGTACAAAAATTTTGTTTACCTTTTAAGAGTAGTAAGAGGGGTTAAAGGCAGTGTGTTTGGAGATTCAATACATACATGCAATTTTGTTTAACACAAGTATTTTATAAAACAATATTACCCAGAATTGCCTTAAAGTGAATTTTGTGTTTTCAACTACAAATAGCTGTAAGGGATCATACAGAAGATATTGATGATGGTTTAACTATTATTAGAAGAGGTATGTATGTAGATATGATTACCATGTGTATGTATTCTTGACAAGCAGTATACACCTGTGATTTTTTTTTTTACATTAGGGATAATGCATAAGAAATTAACTTCCATATATATTATCATCCCTTAATGTGTGTGTGTGGGGGGGGGGGAGTATTTAACTGCCCATGATATGTAATTCACATGTTCTATACCAGAGGGGACACTGTAAAGCAACTACATGTGTAATCTTGGGTTTTCACGTATGTAGGTATTCATTTTGTATAGGTTTAAGAAAAAGGTTTTAAGTGAAATTGAATTCCTCATGGGATAGTATAAAAAAGTATTATAAAAACCAATATTCTAAAAATAGGAAATAAGGCCATTTTTTAGTTTACATCTCTTTTGCTATTGTTAGTCTGCAAAGTAAAGTGTCACATTGGTACCTGGTGTCTTAATGCATTCACTGAGTGCAGTTAGCATTGAGATGATGAACAAGGAGTTAGCAATAGCAAACTACTGATTTATTTTGAGCAATTACTTGAGAGAAAAACAGTATAACTATCTCATTGGTCGTTAGCAATTCTGTAAAATAAGTATTATCATCTCTATTTTTCAGATGGGGAAATAAGAAGTTAACAGTGTTAATAGACCCAATTCACACAGCAAGTTAGGGGTTGAGCCAGACCATGAGTCTTGTGACTCTATTTTTTTTCATTATGCAGTATGCAAACAATGAAATGTTATGCAAATAAAGTATTGTCCTTCAAAAATGCACTTATGATTTCACTAAGTGTGTGGCTATTTATTTGGGGTATGTTGAATGAGGTCTCTGGACTGAAGAACACTGGATAGATATAGATGGGTGGGGACCATACTCAAAACAGGAACTATTTGTATACTGGATACCAATATCCTACTTCTCTCACTGAATCCTGGCAGCCAGATCTTCCCATCCTACAATATTGAAAGAGTCTTCTTCTCTGTGCAATCCGGCCAGTGCAAGCAGAAATATCTATACAGCTTCTCACATCAGCTAGATACCTACCCAGCTAGATAACTCTATAGTGACCATCACAGTTGACAAGTTCCCATCACCCCATGCGTCTGGAGCTTACTTTTAGTCTTACACTATTAAAAATGATTAAGCAACCAGGAGTTATAAAACATCTGAAGAAGGCCTCTAATATGAAAGAGAAAAAACAATTGGAGAGGAAACAAACTTAGAGGCAACAGACTATGTAGGATAAAAGCATCAAGAAAAATGTTACCGAGGAGAAACCAAGATGGCAGCATAGGTAGACACCTGGAATTGCTGCCTCACACAACCATTTCAAAATCACAACGAAAAGAAAAAACAGACACCTCCCAGACCCACAGGAAGGCTGGCTGAGTGGAAATTCTACAACTAGAAAGAGACTGAGACTCAAAGGAGGTGCAGAAGTAAAGTGCAGAGGTATGGAGGCGTGTGCGTGGAAAGGGCTGGCAACTGAGACACGGTTGTCTTTTTCAACCCGGAAGAAGTCACAAGCTCCTGACGGCTCTAAACTCGAGTTCCGGACGTGTTTCTAGGGATCCAGGCTCATAGGCAGAAGCTGGACTATCTGGCACTGGGAGGAACCCCAGAGCGGCTTTCTCTCAGCGGTGCCAAGGGACACTGAGATCCGGTGCCTCTAAGGGCAGGGCTGAGAATCAGCCATAGCTGTTTGCTCCACCTTGTTGATTCCCTGAGACCTCGCCCCACCCAAGCTGTGCCAGAGGCTTTTGCATGTAAAAGGCTGAGTAGCCTCAGGCAGAAGCTAAAATAGCATCTCCTTAGAGATCCAAGAGCCAGAATACCCAGTGATCAGAGCGGGACCATGCAGATTACAACTCCTCAGATCCATGAGGGACGCACTCGGGGCAGACTCAGTGAGCACCAAAGCCCCACTGAAGCAAGCCTTGCCCCATAAGGGTGTCTCCAGTACAGAAGTTCTCCCACCATAGACACAGCTGATTCTCAGCCAGTTGGCCTGGAGGTCAATTTCTCCCAGTGATACCTACAACAATCAAGGCTTAATTGCAACAAGACTGTGTACAAAGCCCCCAAAGGGGTACATCAGGTAATTGGGGAGGCTAAGCCACCCTATCAACACAGGGAAGCTGCCAAAATGCGGAGGCAAAGAGATCACAAATGACAGAAATGGAGGAAAGCAAACTACCTGATATAGAGTTCAGAACTACAGTTTTAAGGTTTTTCAAGAATTTTCTAGAAACCACCGATAAACTTAGTGAGACCCTCAATAAATCTAAGCATACACTGACTAAAATAAAGAATATTATACAGAGATCCAACAACAGACTAGAGGATCGCAAGAATCAAGTCAAAGATTTAAAATACGAAGAAGCAAAAAACACCCAACAGGAAAAGAAAAAAGAATCCAAAAATGTGAAGATAGTGTAAGGAGCCTCTGGGACAACTTCAAGTGTACCAACATCAGAATTATAGGGGTGCCAGAAGAAAAGAGAGAGCAAGTTACTGCTATTTGAAGAAATAATGACAGAAAATTCCCTTACCTGGTGAAAGTAATAGACTTACAAGTCCAGGAAATGCAGAGAACCCCAAACAAAAGGAATTTAAGGAGTAGCACACCAAGACACATCATAATTAAAATGCCAAGGGCAAAAGACAAAGAGAGGATCTTAAAAGCAGCAAGAGAAAAGCAGTCAATTACCTACAAGGGGACATCCATATGACTGTCAGCTGATTTCTCAACGGAAACTTTGCAGGCCAGAAGGGAGTTGCAAGAAATATTCAAAGTGATGAATAGCAAGAACCTACAACCAAGATTACTTTACCCAGCAAAGCTGTTATTCAGAATTGAAGTTCAAAGAGTTTCACAAACAAGAAAAAGCTCAAAGTTCATCACCACCCTACCAGTATTGTATGAAATGCTGAAAGGTATCCTTTGAGAAGAGGAAGAAGAAAAGGTAAAGATAAAAATTATGAACAAGTGCATGTCTATCAACAAGTGAACCTAAAAATCAAGTGAATAAAAAAATATGATGAACAGAACAAACTAGTGAAGAGAATAGAATCAGGCATAGAAAGGGAGTGGACTGACAATTTTCAGGGGGAAAGGAGTGTTGGGGGTGGGAGAAGAGACTGGACAGAAATCGTACACCTATGGATGAGGACAGTGGGGGGGTAAGGACAGAGTGAGGTGGGAACAGAGGAGGGGAGCTATGGGGGGGAAAAAAGAGGAACAACTGTAATATGAACAATAAAGATTTTTTTTAAATAAATTAAAAAAAAAATGTTATCTTCAGAAAGTTGAACCAATTATGAATCAAGAGTAGGGTACTAAATAAAGGACCTTTCAAAAAAAAGCTCTTAAAAAATATAGCATACCTAAGTAATTCAACAGAAAGTTTAAAATACAAAGTTGAATTTCTGAGAAAATCAAACGAAAAGAAATGACATATTGGAGGGGGAAAAAGAAAAGCCCTGGCCGGTTTTGTACTGTGGTTAAAAGCATCAGCCTACGAACCAAAGGGTTGAGGGTTCAATTCCCGGTCAAGTGTATACACCTTAGTTGCAGGTTCCCAAGCTTCAGTAAGGGTACTTACAGGAGGCAGCCAATCGATGTCTCTCTCGTGGATATTTCCTCTCCTCTCCTCCCCGCGCCTGTTCCCCGCCCCAGCTTCTCCACTCTCTAGAAATCAATGGGAAAAGTATTCTCGGATGAGGATTAAAAATAAAATAGTAACAGCCCAGAAGGCCAAATATCTATCTCCCAGAAATCCAAAAAGAAACAGCAATAAGTCAGAGTATTTTAAGAAATTCTCCTAGTACTGAAGAAACTTAAGATTCTAGATTAAAAGAACACTAAGTGTAAAAAACACCCATACCAAAGCACATTATTATGAAATGCCAGTGGCACGGATCAAAGAAAAGATCTGCTATGTTTCCAAAGAAAAAGGGCAGGTCAAATACCAAGGAACAGGGAACAATAACTTCAAATTTCAACAAAAGCAGTGCTTTCAATATTCTGAAAGAAATTTCCAACCTAAAATTATGGATTCAAATAAACTATTAAACCTAAGAGTAAAATGAAAACATTTTAGCTCTACAAGGTCTTGAAACCTTTACCTTCCATAGAACCTTTCCCAAATAGCCTCCTTAACTATTAAAGAATGCCCTGAGACAGAAAGCTGAAAGAGTCAGAAATCTGATCTTATATTGAACTAAAACCAATAGGAAAATATCCTCCAGTGAGGATTAGCAACAACAACAAAAAAGATTCAGCCCAGCTGGTGTGGGTCAGTAGTTGAGCGTTGACCTATGCACCGAGAGGTTTCCGATTCAATTCCCAGTCAGGGCACATGCCAAGTTGCATGCAGACTGGATCCCCAGTGAGGGCCATGCAGAAGGCAACCCATCAATATTTCTATATTCTTCTCCCTCTTTCTAAAAATCAATAAAAACATAATTTTAAAAAGATTCAATGTGATCCCAGCAGATACTTTATGGAAATTGATAACATAATTCTCAAATTACATAAAACTAGTGAGCCATCTTGCGAAATCTAGCGAGACCCGGGACACCCCTCCCTGCACCACAGGATGGCCCCAAGTCCTGGAGTGTTGCCCCAATGCACCGCCTCTGTGACGTGCATGCAGGGCTATGGAAACCCCAGCAGAAGCCACGCAAAGCAGCTGCCAACCCCCCCCCCCCCCCCGTGCATGCTGCCATCTTGTGATGGTGTTATGGCATGATGGTCAATTTGCATATTACCTCTTTATTGTGTAGGATGTTCAGGGCCAGGAATAGTCAAGGCAATTTTAAATAAGAAAAACCTGGGAATTTTAGGCTACCAGATTTCAAGAGTTACGATAAAGCCAAAACAGCAGTTAAGATAGTATGACATTGGCACAGACAGATAAATGTAATTAAGAGTCCTGAAACAGACTCACACTTAGTCACTTATGTATGACACACAGCAGTGGAATGAAGAAAAATGGAGTATTTTCAATAAATTTTATTGAAAATTATAATGGAAAATCAAATGAATCTTGACTACTACCTTGCACAGTAAATACAACTATCCAATAGATTATAAATCTAAAATATATAAAACTATAAAGCTTTTAAAAAGAAAACAATATCTTCATGAGCTTGGAATAAGCAAGGATTTTCTAGATAGAAAATTAAGCCTTAGACTACAAGAGAAAAAGTTGGTCAGAGGGGCTTAATTAAAATGTACATACTCTGTTCATCTAAGGACACCGTTACAAGAATGAGAAGATAGCCACAGAATGGAAAGGAGACTTGCATAAATCACAAAAGACCTACCTAGAAGATAAAAATAGCATAAGAAAAAGCCAAACAACCCAATAGAAAAAATGTCCAAAAGATTTTGAACAAGGACTCCACAGAAGGTAACACCCAATTAGCCAATAAATATGATTTCATCTTTCTTGATTATCAGATAAATTCAAATTCAAATACAGTACTTTCATACACCCACCAACATGGCCAAAACAAAAAAGACAAATTGGTGAGATTATGAAGGAACTGGTGCCTGCACATTGCTAATGGAAATAGAAAATAAGGCAACCCTTTGAAAGATAGTTTGGCAGGTTTGTGTGTGTGTGTTTTAATTCTCACCTGAGGATATGTTTTTATTGGTTTTTAGAGAGAGAAAAACATTGATTGGTTGCCTCCCATACACCCCACAACCAGGGAATTGAACCTGCAACCTAGGTATATGCCCTGACTGGGAATTGAACCCACAACCTTTTGTGGTACAGAACAACTGTCCAACTGAGCCACATTACATTAAAAGCTAAATCTTTTTAAAATACATATATTTTTTGTTTTTTAGAGAGGAAAGAAAGGGAGAGAAATAGAAACATTGATGAGAAACATCAACATCCATCTGCTGCCTTCTGCACACCCCCAGCTGGGGATCAAGCCTGGGCATGTGCCCTGACCCGGGATTGGAATGGAACAGGTGACCTCCTGGTGCAAAGGTCAATGCTCAACCACTGAGCCACACCAGCCGAGCTAAAAGCTAAATCTTGTTTTCCCAACTTGATACAATGCAGTGAGTGTGCATGTGCACTGGTGTTAGGTTTATACCTATGTTCTCTCCGTTTATCAAACTGTTTATACTTGATTTTTAGAGAGTAATGGTGGAACCAAACTATGGAGAACTTGAAATATTTTTTAATTGTTGGCCTTTCCATATACCACTAGCAGTGGGAATCTAGGTCATCCTGCTCACGTCAGGTGAGAATTTCAAGATACTTAGAGCAGTCTGCAAAATCTTATCTGCCATTTATTTTGTAATGTTTTGTTTTGTTAATCTTCACCCGAGGATGTTTTTTCCATTGATTTCTAGAGAGAGTGAAAGGGATAGGGGGGAGAAAGAGAGAGGGAAGGAGGAAGAAAGAGAGAGACAGAGACAGAGAGACCTATCAATTTGCGAGAGTCATATCAATTGCCTTCTGCACACGCCCCGACCAACTAGGGCCAGGAATCGAACCTGCAACACTTTGGAATGCAGGGCGGTGCTCTAACCACGGCCAGAGCTATTTTGTAATGTTTTTAAGGAGTCCCATCATATAGTAGCCATGCCCACTGTTATCTGTATTTTACTACTTTTAAAAAATATTTTTATTGATTTCAGAATGGAAGGGAGAGGGAGAGAGAGAGAAAAACATCAATGATGAGAGAGAAGCGTTGATTTGGCTGCCTCCTGCTCGCCCCCTACTGAGGATCAAGCCCGAAACCTGGGCATGTGTCCTTGACCAGACTGGAACCTGGGACCCTTCAGTCCACAGGCCAACACTCTATCCACTGAGCCAAACCACACAGGGAAGTAATTCATTTCTATGTTGCAGATGACTCAAATGAAGCATAAGGAGACTGTGTGACTGGCTCTAGTTCACAAGGTGGTTCAGAGCAGAGCTGGATTTGATTCGAGGTAATCTAGTCCTAGAGTTCATGCTCTTACCCGGAAATTAGGTCAGATGATACTGTAGAAAAATAAATCTGTTGATGTTTAAAGTGAAGGATTTCTTATTGTTTGTGGGAAATGTTATTTAAATGATTTTTTTTACAGGAATCTACACATGGGTTTGCTTTCGATGCCTCAGTAGTATTTCCCTACTGATATTTGACACTGGGCCGTTCCTGTGAATGCTGTTTACAATGATAAGATTTCTGCATGTGGGTGTAACTAAAATCTTCATCCAATCTTTGGCCGTATAAAGAGGATCTTTTGACACTATTTAGATCTTTTGGATCAACAGACGCCTAAAAATTCAATAGTTGACATGGGAAATGTATCTAGGGTACCAGATGTTACTGTTTGTACAAAAGGTTATTCAGATGCCAGTGAATAAGCATCACAAAGTTTCTATACTGGAAGTAGGAGTTGAGAGGACTGAGAGTGTTAACTCTACAAGATGGGTGCATTTCTAAAACGGTCAGTATGAAAAATCTCATGAGTGAAGAAGACTTTTTAAATGCAAATAATTTATACTTCTTGTCCTCTCCTCTCCCTTCCTCACCTTGTCATGAACACAAATAATTCTATTTTGGTATTGGGTTTCCTTTAGGCAGGTTTATATTCTTTAACCACATAATTAGAGCTCATTTGAAGCTGCAGTATGGTACCACAAGTGGAAAGAATACAACTCAGAATTGTGACCTGGTATTAACGCCTGTTTTTTACTCAACAGTCATTTAAATTTTTTTATCTGTTTCCTCAATTGTCAGATGTGCCCTCTTTCCTCCATAGACTCTTGTGAAGTATTTTGAAAAGCAAAATGTACATTTTATACCCCACCCCTCCAAGTCCTCCCATCCAGTTGCCTCCTGGAGGAAACCCACTGGGTGAGGAGGCGGAGCACTGGCTCTGCATGGACATACAGTGTTGGATCTCGGGAAAGTCACATCTTAATCTCCAGTGCCCAGCACTGTCTCCTGTGTCAGCACCCAGTAAAAGTCTGTTCTCCAAACAGCTCTGTGTCACAGTTTTAAGCTGAAGTTCAGAAAGTTTTTTTCCTATTTATTATCTCATAAATTTACATTTTAAAAAATCATAAAAGCACAGAATGTACTTAGTTTACCTTATGAGTATGATTAGCAAACAATTGTCCAAAGTGGCAAAGAGATGTACACCTTGAGGTTCTGAGACTTATTTCCAAAAGGATTGTCATAGCCAGCGGTTCGCAACCTGTGGATCGCAACCCCTTTGGCGGCTGAACGACCCTTTCACAGGGGTCGCCTAAGACCATCCTGCATATCAGATATTTACATTACGATTCATAACCATAGCAACATTACATTACAAAGTAGCAACGAAAATAATTTTATGGTTGGGTCACAACATGAGGAACTGTATTTAAAGGGCCAGAAGGTTGAGAACCACTGGATTGATGCACACCCTCCGGTGATTAACCCTCCAGTGTTATACTGCTGATCAGTCGTGGCATTTGGGTTCATTGGTGAAAGTATTAGGTGGTTGTTTTAAAATCTGAAAATGCAAAGAATGTTGAGGTTGTTAAAGGAGGGTTAGAAAGGAAAGTTTTTAGAAGAGGTGTTTAGAAAGGGTGGCTGGCATATAACAAAATCACTAAAGGTATGTTAATGAGGGATGAGAACATTTTATGTTGTCTGGGCCCAGAGGATATAAAGTCAAGAGGATAGGCTCTTATTTTATTTAAATTCATTTTCTAATATTTACCTTGATTCACTAGGCTTCACTATCTCCAGGTAAGGGAGGGAAGTTATTTACATGCCTGCTTTTGTAACTCGTAGCAGTGCCTGGTCAGGAGGAGCTTGACTGACACCTGGCTCCTCTCTAGATTGCTGTGTATCAGGATGTCAGCTCCCGTCATCAGCTCCCTTGTGCATCTGAAGATGAAGGACCTTTCTCAAGGTGTTCTTCGTTGTCATAACTCAGTCCGCCACTGGCAGGGTGGGCTTGGACATGGTGGAGCTGTGTTTGAACCCTGGCTGGCTGAGTGGCCTTGTCTCCATTGACCAACCTCTCACAGTCTCAGCTTCTTTTATAAAACAGCGCACATCATCATCCCAACCAGGAAGTAAATCCAAACATGTATGGTTATTATAAAGACTAGGGGCCCGGTGCACAAAAATTTGTGCACTCGGGGTGGAGGGAGTCCCTCATCCCGGCCTGCCCCCTCTCACAGTCTGGGACCCCTCAGTGGATGTCCTATGATGGCCCCAGTCTGCCAGGCGCCTTTTGTGTGTGTGTGTCTGTGTGTGTGT
>PVJC01015602.1:10043-34909 GCA_004026665.1 Murina feae | reverse complement strand
TGGTGAATAGAATAGAATCAGAGGCATAGAAAGGGAGTGGACTGACAATTTTCGGGGGTTAAGGGTGTTGGGGATGCGTGAAGAGACTGGACAATAATTGTACACCTATGGATGAGGACAATGGGGGGGCAAGGTCAGAGGTTGGGGTGGGAATTGGGAGGAGGGGAGCTATGGGGGAAAAAAGAGGAACAACTGTAATTATCTGAACAATAAAGATAAATTAAAAAAAATAAAATAAAAATAAAATTTGTTTAATAAACTTGAATATTGTTTAAATGATTAAAAAAAAAAAAAAAGAATCCCTAAAGGTGATCTAGGGTTTTTCTACCACACTCCTGGAGAAAAAAATGAAGGCCCACTGTTGGAGGACTAAGAAATGTCATACCCTGCCCTAGCCAGTTTGGCTCAGTGAATAATGCCTCAACCTGATGACTGCAGGGTCTGGGTTCAAGTCTGACTAAGGGCATGTACTTAGGTTGCAGGCTCCTCCCTGGCCAGGGCCCAGGTCAGGGTATATGCAGGAGCCAACCAATCAAAATGTTCCTCACTTTGATGTTTCTCTCCGTTTTTTCCTTCTCTTCCACATTCTCTAAAAATTCATGGAAACATATCCTCAGGTGAGGATAAAAAAGAAAGAAATGTCATATCTTAGACACATCTTGAAAATGCCTAAAGTTGTCATTTTTTCATGGCAAAGGGACTGGAATCCATGTTGATGAAAACACCTTGGTGGCTGTAGTGACTGGAAGTGGCTGCAGCAATAGGGTGATGGGGCTGGTGGCTTCCTCTGATTAGCCTGGTTGCCTCCCACAAAGGGAGACCAGACTGCGGCTTAGGCCCGCTCCCCAAGGGGAGCAGAGAGCGGGCCTAAGCCTTTAGTAGGACACCCCCTGAGGGCTCCCAATATGTGAGAGGGAGCAGGCTGGGCTGAGGAACCCCCTCCACCAGTGCACGAATTTCACGCACCGGGCCCCTAGTATGTGTGTGTGTGTGTGTGTGTGTGTGTGTAATCTAATAAAAGTGTAATATGCAAATTGACCTTAACTCCATTACACCCATAAGCCACACCCACCAACCAATCAGGAGCAAATGTGCAAATTAATTCAGCTAAGATATCGGTGGCCATGGAGCTGGAGTTGCCCCGTGCAATGCAGGAAGCCAGGGCCCTGCGGGCCATGAGCTCTACTCAAGGCTACAAGGTTTCAATTATAGAAGATAAACCCCAGAAACCTGCCGGGCTGGGACCTTGGGTTGCCAGGGGCAACCCAGGCTTTGAGCGGGGTTGGGGGGGGTAAGAGGGCAAGGCAACAAAGTTTCAATTATAGAAGTTAAATAAATACCAGATAGCTGCTTCCAGCCAGGCACCCCAGTAGGGACCCAAACCCTGAAGAGACTATGGGCAGCCTGAAATGGCCCTCTGCCCCTCACCCAGGTTGGCCAGGCATGCCAGCAGGTGGACATCCCCTGAAGGGTCCCAGTCTGTGAGAGGGCACAGGTCAGGCTGAGGGACTCCCCTGAGTGCACAAACTTTTGTGCACTGGGCCTCTAGTATTCTAATAAAAGAGAAACATGCAAATTAACCATACCTCCACTACACCCACAAGCCACACCCACAAGCCAATCATGATCAGATATGCAAATTAACCCAACTAAGATGGTGGTGGCCTTGGAGCTGGAGCAAGCAGGAGGCTTGCTTTGCCCCTGGTAATGGAGGAAGCCAAGCTTTCCGCCTACCCTGTTGGGCCTGACCTCTGCTCAAGGCTAAAAAGTTTCAATTATAGAAGATAAATAAGCCCCAGATACCTGCTTCTAGCCTGCAGGTGTGGCCAGCCTGGAAATGGCCCTCAGCCCCTCACCCAGGCTGGCCACATTCCCATGGGGTGAGAGTCCCCACTGTGGGGCTTGACCAGCCTGCAAACAGCCATCAGCCCCTCACCCAGGCTGGCCAGGCACCCCAGTGGGACCCCCACCCTGATCCAGGATACCTTTCAGGGCAAACCAGCTGGCCTTCACCCATGCACCAGGCCTCTATCCCAGGGTCCTCAAACTTTTTAAACGGGGCCAGTTCACTGTCCCTCAGACCGCTGGAGGGCCGGACTATAGTTTAAAAAAAACAAACTATGAACAAATTTCTAGCACACTGCGCATATCTTATTTTAAGCAGGATGGGCAGTGGTGGCAAAAACACCTGGCATGTGGCCCGAGGGCCGTAGTTTGAGGATGCCTGCTCTATCCTATATAATAAAAGGGCAATATTCAAATTGCCCCTAACAGCAGAATGACTGGGAATGACTGGTCACTATGACACACACTGACCACCAGGGGGCAGATGCTCAATGCAGGAGCTGCCCTCTGGTGGTCAGTGCGCTCCCACAGGGGGAGCTCTGCTCAGCCACAAACCAGGCTGATAGCTGCCAGCACAGCAGTGGTGGTGGGAGCCTCTCCCGCCTCCTCGGTAGCGCTAAGGATGTCCAACTGCAGCTTAGGCCTGCTCCCTGCTGGCAAGTGGATATCCCCCAAGGGCTTCCGGGCTGCCAAGGGATGTCTGACTCCCAGCTTATCCCCCGGGAAGCAGGTCTAAGCCAGCAGATGTACATCCCCCAAGGGGTCCCAGACTGCGAGAGGGCACAGGCCGGGCTGAGGGACCCCCTCCAGTGTATATATATATACTGGGTGGGGGTGGGGGGAGTCCCGCTGGGGTGCCTGGCCAGCCTCTAGTATATCTTTATTGATTTCAGAGAGGAAAGGAGAGGGAGAGAGACATCAATGATGAGAGAAAATCATTGATTGGCTGCCTCCTGTATGCCCCACACTGGGGATCTAGCATGCAACCCTGGGTATGTATTGAAGTACGGTAGAAACCATGCTTGAGTAAAAATTGCTGTTTAATATTTTAACCCTGCTGACTTGGCTTCTGTAATTATGTGCTTGCTAAAATAATAGAAAAGTTATTTAACCCATTCGATTGAATACTCCATTGATTATGGTTTGAATACCCCCATTGATAGTGATCTTACTGGTCTTTTGAAATACATTCCTCTGCACCTGGAGACCAGGACAGCACAATTACTCTAAATTGCCTCATTTAGAGTAAATATGTTTCCATTGACTCAGTGGTTCCAAGACACAAAACTATAATTAATCTTTGTAACTAACTTGCTCAATCTAAGCTTCTGTAACAAACTGCTTTTTGTAAACCAGGTTCCTCATTCCATGAGATGTAATCATTACCTTTGTGATATTTGCCTATATAAGTCTGATGTTTCTGCCAAGAGGGCACTACGAGATTTGGAGAGCATTGCCCCCTCATAGTCCCGGCTTTGAAATAAATGTGGCTCCTTAATTCGACTTCTTGAGGGATCCTTGTGTGATTCACGGGGTACAATACAACAGTATGTGCCCTGACCAGAAATTGAACTGTGACTTCCTGGTTCATAAGTCAGTGCTCAAGCACTAACCATGCTGGACAGGCTTTTTTTTCTTCTGTTTTCATAGGCATACTCCTAATTAAATACCTAATTACTTGGTTATACAACATAGGTCTCACTTTGAAAGCCTATCTGCATTCCCACCTCCTAAAGTGAGACTCCATGTCAAAGTGATAGCCCTTTGGGAATTCCAGTCCATCTCTATTTTAAAAGAATCAACCAATGCCTCTCTATTCCAGTTTCAAATCCCATTCCCTTGTCTATCTTAGATCAGGTGTGGAGAGAGACTTCCATACTCTAATGCAGCCAGAGACTATGAACAATTGTCAGCAGGAAGCAGTTACTGAAAACAGATTGCCTTCCCTTACCAACCCTAAAAGATTTTAGGGATGGAAGTCTCTGAGGGGGGAATGTTATAGGACAGTGACAATCTAGGAAATTCCAAGACAAATAGGGAGACTGAGACAGGAGAATTAGACAAGGCCAAAAAGTTTTACAGACCACTTATAGCTGGGACTTATCTTGAGAACAAAGGGTTAAAACTCCTCCTCACAAAAGAATGCAGGAGAGGAAGGGGAAGAAAGGGGAAGAAGAGGAGGAGGAATCTTGATTCAACTTCTCACTAACCAGAAACTTTAGTATAAATCATCCTGGAACTAAGACAGCAGGAAGGAAAGGTGAAGGGAAAAAAGGGGGGACAGTTTTATTTCATCTTAACTATTTAAACAGTGAAGCCAGCAGTCTTGGATTTGTCAACATAAAGTTACCAGATGGTTCTCATAAATTCTGGGAAAGCCATAACAAAGAAAAGGAAAGAGTTCATCTTCACCAGGGTATCTAGCAGAGGAATTTTTTTAATTTACAGACAGGAGGGTATAAAACTCCTCAAATCCCCACCAAACTGACTTTTCCAAGCTAATTAGGAAAGGCCATCTGAGCTTTGGCTCAGATATAGAATCACTTGCCTTGCTTCTTTAATACATTTGTTTGCTTTAATATCTTTAATAAACTGGCTTTATCACAGTGCAATCAGGGTCACTCCTTTAAATTTGTTCCTATGAGAATGAGAATAGAGATGGGGACAGTCATCTGACTCAGGGGGCTGTCCAATAATACCTGTCTGATGTCTGTGAGAGGTTCTTGTAACAATTCTAATTTTAAATTCTGTCACTATGTTAAAAATATTTAATTGTGGTCCTGGCTGGGTAAGTTCTTTGGTTAGAGTGTTATCTCCATACTCCAAGATTGTGGGTTTCATCTCTAGTTAGGGCACATACAAGAAGCAAACAAGTGCCCTAGCTGGTTTGGCTCAGTGGGTAGAGTGTCATCCTATGGACTGAAGAGTCCTGGGTTTGATTCTGGTCAGGGGTACATGCCCAGGTTGTATGCTAGATAACCAGTGGGGAGTGTGCAGGAAGAAGCTGATCAGTGTTTCTTTCTCATCATTGATGTTTCTATCTCTCCCTCTCCCTTTCTGAAATCAATAAAAGTATATTTAAAACAACAACAAAAACTTATGAATCAATAATAAGAAGACTACCTGATAAAAAGATGAAACAAAAACAATTTAAGAAGCAACCAAGTAATGCATAAATAAGTGGAACAACAAATTGATGCCCCATACAAAAAAATCAATAAATTAAATATATATAATTTTTTTTTTTAATTGTGAAGAAGAGAGAAAAGACAGATGGACTTTTTTTTTTTCTCTAAGATGGGAGTACTTCATTCTCCTGGAAAGTGGCCAGAGGTCATGACCTCTGAGAATGGTTCACTGTTCATTTGACCCAGAAAATTCCACAAAATCATGCCAATCAAGAGGTTCAAATCTTAGTATTCACTTTAAAAACACTCATGAAGAAAAAAAACAACAACCCAAAAACACTTATGAAACTGCCCAGGCTATCAAGGGTATGTACATTCAAAAAGCCACTAAGTATCTCAAGGATGTCACTTTACAGAAGCAGTGTACGCCATTTTATCATTACAATGGTGCAGTTGGTAGGTGTGCCCAGGCCAAACAGTGACGCTGGACACAGGGTTCAATGACCCAAAAGGAGTGCTCAATTTTTGCTGCACATGCTTGAAAATGCAGAGAGCAATGCTGAACTCAAGGGTTTAGATGTACATTTTCTGGTCATTGACCACATCCAGGTGAACAAATCTCCCAAGATATAGCGCAGAATGTGTAGAGATCATGGGCAGGTTAACCCATCCATGAGCTCTCCCTGCCACATAGCGATGATCTTTACTGGAAAAGAGCAGATTGTTCCTAAACCAGAAGAGGAGGCTGCAGAGAAAAGAAAGTTACCCCAGGAGAAACTGAAGACACAAAAACTTACGGCCTGGAAGTAATTTCAGAATACAATAAATACTAATAAAAGTAAAAGCTGCTCTGGCCAGGTAGCTCAGTTGGCCTGGATTCCTGATCAGGGCCGTACAAGATGCAACCAGTGGGTGTCTAATCATGGGGAGACTGATGGTGTGTGTGTGTGTATCTTTCTCTCTTTCTAAAATCAATCTTTTAAAATGTAAAAGCAAAAAAAAAAAAGAAAAAAAGATGGGAGCTTTTCAATGCTGTTTGAGAGCTGACAGGACCCGAGCAGAAGGAACAGTTGAGATGCAGGAAAGCAGGAGGGAGCACAGGCGGGCCAGCTTCTACTTTGGCCAGAAAAGTCAGCCCTGGCTCCCCAGCCAGGACATCGGTTCCAACTCTCTGATTAATTCACTGACTGGCAGCATCTGTGCAGCACCAACCTTGCATAGATCCTCCTCCTTTCCTCACCTGAGAGAGCCAAATCCCTTCACCCCACAATTTCCAGAGCCTCAGGAAAAGCAAAACCTCTGCTTCTAAACTTGAGCCAGGTGAGGCTGAGATTGTCCTATAGAAAATTCAGTTCCCCTGCCAAGCTGGAGCCTCACAGCCCAATGCAAGACAATTCATCCGCGTGGAGTGCTGTTGCCCCCATGTGGCCACTGCGATTGTGCAGACTCAGCAGGGGTCCTCAGACTTTTTAAACAGGGGGCCAGTTCACTGTTCCTCAGATTGTTGGAGGGCCAGACTGTCGTTTAAAACAAGCTATGAACAAATTCCTATGCACACTGCACATATCTTATTTTAAGCAGGACAGGCAGCGGCGGCAAAAACACCCGCATTTGGCCCGCAGGCCGTAGTTTGAGGATGCCTGGTACAGAGGCTAAGAATGCTGAGGTTGCAGGGATTTGGGAGGCTAGTGTCCTCCATGGAAAATACAGAAATCTGCTCTAGCCTCCTGCTTAGTGGTTAGAGCAGGCATCCTCAAACTACGGCCCGAGGGCCACAGGATGGGTGTTTTTGCCACCACTGCCTGTCCTGCCTAAAATAAGATATGTGCAGTGTGCTAGGAATTGGTTCATAGTGTTTTTTAAACTATAGTCCGGCCCTCCAATGGTCTGAGGGACCAGTGAACTGGCTCCCTGTTTAAAAAGTTTGAGGACCCCTGGGTTAGAGCGTCAGCCCACGGATTGGAGGGTCTCAGGTTTGTCTACAGTCAAGAGCATGTACCTCATTTGCAGGTTCTAACAATGGTTCCTGTCAAGAGACACAACCATGTGTCTCTTGTACACTGATGTTTCTGTCTCTCCCTTTCCCTTCCACTCTCTAAAAATAAAAATAAAAAATCAATGGGAAAAGTGTTAGGGTTACTGAAGGAAGAACGTATGATGCCGAAAGGGGAAAAGAATTATAAATTTGTTACATTTGCTAGCAGAAGGGCTGAGACCAAAATGGCACCAATGGGCAGAGTTTGGGAAACAGGATATTTATGTCTCTTGTACAGGTCAGTTAGAGTAACAGGTTGTAGCTGGTCCACTGGGAACGGTGAGGCAATTTACTGGAAACTAAAGGCTGTTAATCATGAAACCTATAATGAAAATAACAGGAAAATCGCCAGGAGGGAAATAGCCCATGTAAGACATAATGGAGTGCAAGAGTGGGTCAAGCATTCAAGCCACTCTCTCTTTTTCCCCCCCTGAAAGCTAGGGTTCCTAGCAGCTGGGGGTCCTGCAAGCTGGGGTTGATGAGGAAGGCCAATCTCATTCTTCTGTAACTTCTTCATGCTTAGGTGTGTTGTAGAGAAGTCCCTAATTAGTCTGTGATTGAGGGAAGGGATGATATCTAGTGTAGGTCTAGAACACCGTCATTTCTCTTATGGAGCTATTGGTATTGCCTAAATGTGGTTTTGGAGGAAGAAGGAAAGGTTCTTAGGATGCATGGGCCAAAGATGAGGGCCAGGAAGAACTGGCCTTGGGATCTAAAAGCTCAGTGTGGGGACCCTTCCCTGCATTATAGAGGGGCTTTTAGAAAAGACTAAAGTTGGGAAGCCAGAGGCAAAAGAACCTAGCGAGCTCAAGGAAGCTCAAGGAGAGTATTTCTTGTCTAGAGGAGGGGACAGTCATAGAGGAGATAAGGTGTTTACAGTAATGGCTCAGCTTGGTGGGGTGAGAGTGAAACTGAGGTAGGTGACCATCATTCAGAACAACTGGGCTTTATGAAGGGATGTGCAGTAACCCTAGTCAGGCACCAAGATAGAATGAAAAAGGAGTGGGTAAAGGGGGTATCTAGTAAAATGCAGTACAGAAGTGAGCTGGCTAATGGCTGTTAGACTAGTCCATCAACCCCCATAATTGAGACTGAGGAGCGGACAAGGGTCCCAGCAAATTTGGGGAGGGCAGAATAAATGGATCCAGTGTCAATTAAAAGGGAGATTGGCTTACATGTCACCACAAATATTACCCGAGACTCTATCCTGGTGATATATTAGGTAAGTCTGTGGGACCTTGTCAGGGCCTGGGCAGCTTCAATCTTCAGTGGCTAGTCCCAGGAGGTCTGGGAGCTCCAATTAGATCTGGAGGGTGGCCTTGCTGGACTGGCTGAGGTCCGACCTGGAGGGGCCAGACTACAGTCTGATTTCTAGTGGCATTCCCTTCTGCACCTTAGGCAGGGCCCAGCCTGGGGTCTTGGACTGGGGCAGGACTTGGCCTAGTGTCCGTCCTTGTTGCATTTGAAGCATGGGCCAGGAGGAGGCTTAGCCCCTGACTTACCTTTGGTTGGAAGACTGGCACTTCGTTTGGGGTTCATTAGAGCCATGGCTAGGAGTTGATAGGCCTTCTTCTGGGCCTCAGCCTTGGCCTGATCTCGCTTTTGTTTTTGGTTGTGGGTCTCCTTGTCTCTATTATTAAAGACCTTAAAGGCCCTGGCCAGCTTGGCTCAGTGAACAGAGCGTCGATCTGCAGACTAAAGGTTTATGGGTTCGATTCCAGTCAGGGCCATATGTCTGGGTTGCAGGCTCGATCCCCAAAGAATATCCACTGTAGCTGGTTTGGCTTAGTGGATGGAGCATTGGCCTGCAGATTGAAGGGTCCCCAGTTTGATTCCGGTCAAGGGCACATGCCTGGGTTGTGGGCTCGATCCCCAGTAGGAGGAGTGCAGGAGGCGGCCAATCAGTGATTCTCATCATTGATGTTTCTTTTCTTTTTTAAAAAATATATTTTTATTGATTTTAGAGAGGGAAGGAGAGAAAGAGAGAGACAGAAATATCAATGATGAGAGAGAATCATTGATCGGCTACCTCCTGCATGCCTCCCACTGGAGATCAAGCCCGCAACCCAGGCATGTGCCCTTGACCAGAATCGAATCTTCAGTCCACAGGCCAACACTCTATCCAGTAAGCCAAACCAGCCAGGGCTCATCATTGATGTTTCTATCTCTCTCCCTCTTCCTTCCTCTCTGAAATTAATAAAAAGTATATTAAAAAAAGAATAAAGAAAAAACATATATCCTATATAATAAAAGTAATATGCAAATTGACCATCACTCCAACACACAAGATGACTGCCTCCATGTGGACAAAAGATGGCCAGCAGGGGAGGGCAGTTGTGGGGGGGAACCAGGCCTGCAGGGCAGGGCAGCTGGGGGCAACCAGGCCTGCATGGAAGGGCAGTTAGGGGTGACCGGACCTGCAGAGGAGAGCAGTTAGGTGTGACTGGGCCAGCAGGGGAGGGCAGTAAGGGGCAATCGGGCCAGCAGGGGAATAGTTAGTTAGGCATCGATCAGGCTGGCAGGGGAGTGGTTAGGGAGTGATCAGGCTGGCAGGCAGAAGCGGTTAGGGGCAATCAGGTAGGCAGGCAGGTGAGCAGTTGGGAGCCTGCAGTCCTGGATTATGAGAGGGATGTCCAACTGCCCGTTAAACGGTCCCAGATTGGAACGGGTACAGGCTTGGCTGAGGGACACACTCTCCTCCCCCCAGGCACAAATTTCTTGCACTGGGCCTCTATATGTATTTGTGCACTTGGCGGCGGGGCGGGGGCTCCCTCAGCCCAGCCTATACCCTCTCTCAGTCTGGGACCCCTCGGGGGATGTCCACCTGCTGGCATGCCTGGCCAGCCTGGGTGAGGGGGTGATGGCCATTTCAGGCTGCCCACAGCCTCTTCAGGGTTTGGGTCCCTACTGGGGTTCCTGACCAGCCTAGGTGAGGGGCAGAGGGCCGTTTCAGGTTGCCCAAAGCCCCTTCAGGGTTTGGGTCCCTACTGGGGTGCCTGGCTGGAAGGTATCTGGGATTTATTTAACTTCTATAATTGAAACTTTGTTGCCTCAGTTCACCCCTCCCTCACCCCCCCTGCCGCTCAACAACCCAAAGTCCCAGCTTGGCATGTATCTGGGGTTTATCTTCTATAATTGAAACTTTGTAGCCTTGAGTAGAGCTAGCGCCCCCAGGGC
This sequence comes from Murina feae, assembly GCA_004026665.1. Taxonomy (NCBI): domain Eukaryota; kingdom Metazoa; phylum Chordata; class Mammalia; order Chiroptera; family Vespertilionidae; genus Murina; species Murina feae. The sequence continues at coordinate 24,724 of PVJC01015602.1, read as the reverse complement.
CCTGGCTTCCTCCATTGCCTGGGGCAACTCTAGCTCTGTGGCTGCTGCCATCTTAGTTGAGTTAATTTGCATATTTGCTCCTGATTGGCTTGTGGGCATGGTTTGTGGGTATAATGGAGTAACACCTAATTTGCATATTACCCTTTTATTAATCAAAACTTAAAAAAAAAAAAAGACCTTCAAGGCCAGGTTAACGAGGTCTTTTTGAGGGGTTTGTAGACCTGTGTCTATTTTTTTGAAGTTTGTGATGTATGTTGGGAGTTGACTGGGATATAAAATGGGTGTTCAGAAGAAGGGTTCCCTCTGAAGAGGTACGGTCTAAGGTAGTACATTTCTGTGAGGCAGAAGAGGAAAAGAGCTGGATTTTAATCAGGGCTCTGAACAATTTCATTGTTTGTCATAGTTGACTGCCTTATGGGCAGCCTTTTTGTTTAGAATGAAGAAAGGGGGTGGGGTGGGGGAGGTAGGCTCTGCACCCTTGCCACCCTCTTGGATTCAAAAGTGCCACATTCTTTCCTTACAAGGGGAGGGGTAGTATTCCTCCTTGTAGTTTCTAAAAGTCATGACTAAAAGTAAGATTCTCAAGGCTGCAGTTGAAGGGGTAGAGTGAAAGGGTAGTGTTAGGCATGTCAATTCACCCCAGTGATTAAACAGGTTTGGAAGAGGCCTTGGTGAGAAAATAAGCAGCCCCATATTTAAGAAAAATTTATTTCTTACCTGTCACACCCTTGGCTCCATCCCTTTAATAGTGATGCTCTTAGAAGGGGCTGACTGGAATGTTGGGCCCCATCAGCTTAAGGCCATTGTGGGGTAGGTTCTGGCCCTGGGGACCTTTCTACCCCAGAGACAGTCCCTCTTCCAGTGGCTAAACTTGTAGCAAAGGGGGCACAGCCCTGAAGTGACATATGGCTTAAAACTGAGTCATTTGGCTCTAACCGGTTTGGCTCAGTGGATAGAGCGTCAATAAAATATATTTTTTTAAAAATAAATAAATAGAATTAAAAAAACAACAACAACAAAAAAATTGAGTCCATTTGGTCCTAACCGGTTTGGCTCAGTGGATAGAGCGTTGGCCTTAGGACTGAAGGGTTCCAGGTTCGATTCCGGTCAAGGGCATATACCTTGATTGAGGGCACATCCCCAGTAGGGGGTTTACAGGAGGTAGCTGATTGATGTTTCTGACTCTCTATCCCTCTCCCTTCCTCTTTGTAAAAAAATCAATAAAAATATATTTTTTAAAAAACTGAGTCATTTTTTTCATGGGATGGCTTTCTTGCTTTTCCTCTGCCCTAAAGTGTTAAAAACACTGAAAGTTACTCGTTAGTTGCTCAGTGGGGGTCTAAGGTCCTAAGGCTTGTTTTTGTAATTTTTTCTAATGCCTGAGGCTGTCTATTAGATAAAAAGTATCCCAAAAATTCTTAGCCCTTAAAAGACCCAAATAATTTTTTACAATATATTTTTACTTTTATTTTATTTTTTATTTTTACTTTTTTAAAAATATATTTTATTGATTTTTTACAGAGAGGAGGGGAGAGGGATAGAGAGTTAGAAACATCGATGAGAAACATCCATCAGCTGTCTGTCTCCTGCACACCCCCTACTGGGGATGTGCCCAGAACCAACGTACATGCTCTTGACCGGAATTGAACCTGGGACCCTTCAGTCCGCAGGCCAATGCTCTATCCACTGAGCCAAACTGGTAAGGGCATAAATATGTTTTTATTGATTTCAGAAAGAGGAAGGGAGAGGAAGAGATTGAAACATCAATTATAAGAGAGAATCATTGATTGGCTGCTTCCTGCATGCCCCTACCGGGGATTGAGCCCACAACCTGGGCATGTGCCCTTGACTGGAATTGAACCCGGGATTCCAGTCCACAGGCCGACGCTCTATCCATTGAGCCAAACTGGATAGGGCCCAAATAATTTCTTCAACATGTATTTTATGTATTACTTTCCTTAGAGATAACATGCTATGGTTTGAGTAATAATGAGTTCCACTCCTGGTAGTAGCAGGACTATTAGGCAAGTGCCTACAGTTCTGCAAACAAGTGTCTGCAGTCTTCTAGCAAAGAAAGGGTTAAACAGCTGCTGCTCCTTAGGAAGAGTAGGGTGGAGGATGGAGGAAAGCAGCTGTTCTGCCTTTGTGAGAGGCAGCCATTTGCTGGGGCTGTGAAGAAAGTTTTCCTTAAATCCATATCTTGGTAAAAGGGCTATGAGCATTAGTAAAACATTTAATTGGAGAACAGTGCTACAATTTAGAGATTCATTTACAGGCCAGACTTCCCTGTTCCCGAGTTGATATTGGGAAGAAAATCAATCTCTCTTTTTAAAGTTTGAGAGTCAGATTTTTCTAATTACTTAAGAGACAAACTTTGTGGTTTTCTATTATAAAGAGAAGAGAGGAGAATAAAGGAGACTAGAGACCCAGTGCACAAAAATTTGTGCAATTGGGGGGGCAGGTCCCTCAGCCTGGCCTGTGCCCTCTCGCAGTCTAGGACCCCTCGGGGGATGTCCACCTGCTGGCTTAGGCCCACTCCCCAGGGGATTGGCCTAAGCTGGCAGTCAGACATCCCTCTGGCATGCCGGGAGCCCTTGTGAGATGTCCACTTGCCAGTGGGGAGCAGACCTAAGCTGCAGTTGGACATCCTTAGTGCTGCTGAGGAGGCAGGAGAGGCTCCCACCACCACTACTATGCTGGCAGCCATCAGCCTGGCTTGTAGCTGAACAGAGCTCCCCCTGTGGGAACGCACTGACTACCAGGGGCAGCTCCTGCATTGAGCGTCTGCCCCCTGGTGGTCAGTGTGTGTCATAGTGACAAGTCATTCCCAGTCGTTCTGCTGTTAGGGCCAATTTGCATATTACCTTTTTATTATACAGGATTATAGGAGAGAATGGTGCTATAGTTAAGAGAGAAGCAGTAGGTTCTTGGGAGCAAATGTCAGCTTGGTCAAAGAGTTCATCAGGAAGGGACTACACGCAGGAAGGTTTAGAATGAAGAAGAATTTGGTAAGTGATGCAGTCCTGACAGAGAGAAGGGTTATTAGTTATGACTAAGGACTAGCTATTAGTTATGAGAAATAAAATAAGAAAAATTAAACATGCTGTTAACCATGAAGGTTTTGTTCTGATGAAAGAAAACATATTCTTACCTGGCTGGGAGTTGTACGCTCTGGGACACAGGAGCTAACATTGGAATGCAGTCCATCCTCTTATCTCAAGAATTGCCTATCATTATGGAAATATTTACAACCTCGTGGCTGAAACAATCTAGACCTAGAGGCACCAGCTCTTTACAACACGAGGCCCTATTGCCTGTAATCCGGTCTGGGGGTGCCCAGAGGCACCTGCCCTCTGCCACCCCCCAGTCCAAATGACTTGCAACCTGTAATGATTGTTCTGTGCCTACTTTCCAATGCCTGTAATTCTTACTTCCCCACATAACCTCTGTCCTTCACCTAATATAAGTGGCTAGCTTATGGGGAGAGGCAGAGCAGATTTTTGTGGATGACCTGCGGCTCTCCCATAATGTCAACATTATTGGAATACACTCATATATGATTCAACCCTGTCTTCTAATTGGCTTAATTGGTTCAGGTAGTGACAGGCAGCCTGGACCCATTGGTTGGTTTCAGTAGAGGATCTCTGACCCTTTCCCACTGCAGTGACAGAAATTGTTTAAGTCCCGAAGAATATTAAAATCTGAAGTTCTATGCTCTGGCCAGTGTGAATTATTGTCTAATTTATATTGTGGATAAGGCACTTTGGCCTGACCTCCGTGGAAAGGACAAAGGAGTCATCCCAGAGACATGTTTTTTTTGGGGGGGGGGGGCAGAAAAAGAATTCCCCATGGTGTAAATTAGAAAGAGGAGGTAAGGAACAAAGGGAGACCTGCAAAGCTAGACTAGAGGGAGGGTGTCCCCATGTCTTGTCAGGCTCTGGAGGGAGGACAGTCTAATCCACATGGCAGACATCCCTTGGGAAGAGGAAGACTGTGGGACCTATCCCGGGCTGAGGCTGAACTGAAGAGGATTTCAGACCTAGCACTAGGTCTTTGTCTGAGATGGCAAATTAGGAATCTCTAAGGAAAGTAATACATAAAAATCATGTACCCAGCAAGAAAATGGAGGGATGATCCATTTGTCACTTACTGGAGATGAAATGAGCCAGTGTTGAGTGCGGGGTCAGCAATGGGAAGGAGAGGTCCTCCTTGGCTGGTTTGGGAGAGCCATAAGGGAGGGAGGCCTAATCAAGGCCACAATCGTGAGTAGAATTGGGAGGTAAACCCTGACTGAGCTGCTGTTGCCTAATGCTCTCCAAGTAGCAAACTCCAGGTGACCGAAGCCCGGGTGATGGCTCCCCTTCCCCATAGAACCCTCCCAAGGTTTTAGCACAAAATGTTAGGGTTGCCAAAGTAATAGGACTTATAATCTGATAGAGCACCTGAATTAATCTGAAAGATTATCATATCTAATCTAATAAAAGAGTAATATTGAAATTGACCATTTCTACGGAACACCTAAGCCAAGCCCACCAGCCAATCAGAGTGGCTGTATGCAAATTAACCCAGCCAAGATGGAGGCCGGCAGTCATGGAGCTAGAATAAACTGATGCTTCCATTGCACCAGGAGTAAACTGTCTGCCTAAGCTGGCTGGGCCTCTCTGTGCTCCAGGCAACATTGTTGCAATTATAGAAGCCTCTGAGCTGAAGCAAACAGCAGGCTTCCGTTCACCAGCAAAGGAGGAAACAGCCTGCCTAGAGTATACTAAGGCAAGATTCTTTCAATTATAGAAGCCAGGGAGCTGAAGCCAACAGGAGGGTTTGTTACCTGCCTAGACCTTGGCTTAAAGGAACAGTATCAATTATAGAAGATAAATAAACCCCAGAAACCTGCTTCCAGCCAGCCTTGCTGGGACGTTGGGTCAATGGGAGCTGTGGGCAGCCTGAAAACGGCACTCAGCCCATCACCCATGCTGGTCACACCCTAATGGGGTGAGGGTCCCCACTAGGGGGCTTGGCCAGCCTGCAGACAGTCATCAGCCCCTCACCAAGGCTGGCCAGGCACCCCAGTAGGGACCCAAAATCTGAAGGGACTGTGGACAGCCTGAAAATGCCCCTCAGCTCCTTACCCAGGCTGCCCAGGTACCACAGTAGGGACCCAAAACCTGAAGGGGCTGTGGGCAGCCTGAAAGCCTGAAAACAGCTCTCAGCCCGTCACCCAGGCTGGCCACACCCCAATGGGGTGAGGGTCCACACTGGGGGGCTTGGCCAACCTGCAAACAGCCATCAGCCTCTCACCCAGGCCAATGTCCACCACACCAGCAGGTGGATATCCCCAGAGGGGTCCCAGACTGCAAGAGGGCACAGGCTGGGCTGAAGGACCTCCGAGTGCACAAATTTTTGTGCCCCAGGCCCCTAGTTATTTTATAATTCTGAAATACATATTCATATAGGAATAGAGGGTTAAGTTTCTTATATGGGAACAGAGGGTTGTTTTTTTTCTTTTCTAAGTTTCATTTCTCTGGCCAGTGCACTTGCATTCTCCCTTTGATCTTGAACAAAGTGATTGGGGAGGTGACTCAGCTATGGACAATGTATACTGTACCCAACAAGCAAGCAGAACCCTTAGGCATGTTCAGGCTGACCCCACCAGGAGCCAAACTATCATCTCATTACCTGACAACCGAGAACAACGGTTGACGTCTGCTGACATCCAATACTTCATGTAATCAAATTCTGTTCCCAGCACCAGCCCAGTCCATTTTTCCTATATAATCCTGTCCTCTGCTCCAAGACAGGTTTTGGATGCCTGTAAGCTCCCTATCTTCTTGGTTGGCTGGCCTTCTCAATAAACGCCTTATATGATTCAACCCTGCCTTTGTTATTGGACATTGCAACAGGCAGCCCGAGCCCACCTGGGGGTTTCCTAGTAACAGAAGGAGGAACACATGAGGCTGAAAGGGGAAAAGAATTATAAATGTATTGTTACTTCTGCTAGCAGAGGGGCTGAGACCGAAATCACATCAGTAGGCAGAGTAGGGGGAGTGGGATATTTATGTCTCTTGTACAGGTCAGTCAGAGTAACAGGTCGGACCAGGTGCAGGTGGGGGCTAGATGTAGCTGGTCCACTGGAAACTAAAGGCCGTTAATCATGAAACCTATAATGAGGATAACAGGAAATTCGCTGGGAGGGGCAAGAGCCCCAAGCAGGGCATTATGGAATGCAAGAATGTGCCTAACAAAAAGAAAATAAGGGAATCCCTTTCTTGGATTGTGAGATAGGAGAAACAGTGAAGAAATTGGGTGCAGGGCCCTGTGAGGATTAAATGAAAGCCAGTATAGTAACTGTTGACTGTATTATATATAGTCAGCATAGTAACTGTTGACTGTAATATGTATTGTTTTTATTTAAACATATTTTTATTGATTTCAGAGATGAAGGGAGAGGGAGAGAGAGATAGAAACATCAATGATGAAAATCATTGATTGGCTACCTCCTGCACACCCCCTACTGGGGATTGAACCTGCATCCCTGACATGTACCCTTGACCAGAATGGAACCTGGGACCCTTCAGTCTGCAGGCCAATGCTCTATCCACTGAGTCAAACTGGCTAGGGCTATGTAGTCATTTTTATACAGCTAATACTGAGGAAGAATTTACCTATGTGTCTGGCTCTGAATTTAAGTGCTTTACATTTATTAACTCATTTAATGCTCACATAGCCACTTGGGGTCGGAATGAAGTTGAAACCCAAAGAGAAGGAATAGTCACTATTCTGCCTGCCAGCCAGTGAGAGCTGGGGTTTGACCTAAGTAGGCTGTCCAGTTTCAGAGTCTGCTCTTCTTCACTAAGGTTACAGCACCTCTTAACCTAGTGAATTATCCCAAATCTGTAAATTGGAACAGAAATCAACTTAAGTGGACCATTAGCTTGTTTGAGTTGGTGATTTAGCCCCGCTACAGAGCAAAGGTTGTATTCAGCCTAAGTTTGGGTTTACCTCGGGGATCAAGTTTCTGATCAGCAGGAATCAAAGAAGGGATTACTTCAGACCTACAAAGCCCTTTTGTTCCAGTGACTCCTACTCAAGTGTCTCTTATTCGTTCCTTAGTACCAGCACCACCCTGCAGATTTAGTGGTTTGTTCTCTCTCCCCCACTACCAGCAGTCTTACTCATAATTAAATGTAACAGCCAAAAATAGATAAAAAGGCAATGTTTGGTAATTATGTTTGTCTGCCTTCAACTTTCTAGCAAGGACTATGTCCAATTCATGAATGTGTTCCCAGCATTAGGCTGCTATACAACAGGGAGGGCTGGACATTCAGTCTTCCATCTACACTGACTTGAGGATTAAAAGGAGGGTGGTGGAGGGTGCAAATTAGGCAAGGGCAGTTGTCAGGGGGTTGGGAGGATTTAATGAGTCTGGTGGAAGGAAATCCCACCTATTCCTGTTGCTTCCCCTAAAATTATGGATCTGGTAATAGGCAGAGGGTTGTCAGTGCTTCAGTGCTGGGCCCACCAAAATCCATGGTTCCTTTTTTTAAAATATATTTTTATTGATTTCAGAGAGGAAGAGGGGGGAGAGAAACATCAATGATGACAGAGAATCACTGATCAGCTGCCTCCTGAACACCTACTGGGGATCGAGCTTGTAACCTGGGCGTGTGCCCTTGACTGGAATTGAACCCGGGACATTTCAGTCCTCAGGCCAACGCTCTATCCACCTAGCCAAACCAGCTAGGGCTATGCCTCCTCTTATAATTGTAATATATAAAATAAGGTGCAAAACTCCCATTTTCTGGAGCATTTTTCAATCTGTTGGAATTTTGCTTCCCAGCAATTGTCATCAGTTTTGCTCAAATAAGCCCTTAAAAATTCTCTACAGGCTTGAATGTTTCTTCCATTGCCCTGACTGGGAATTGACCTGGCAATTTTTGGGTGCACAGAACGATGCTCAACCAACTGAGCTACTCTAGCCAGGCAACACATATTTTATGTTATGTATATCATATATGGTAACATTACAATAAAGTAAGATAGAAAAAAATTTAAAAATAAGGAAGAGGAAATACATTTACAGTATTTATTGAAAAAATCTGCATATAAGTGGACCTGCACAAATTAAACCCGTGTTGGTCAAGGGTCAACTGTATTAAGTGAACAGCTACGGTTCTCCACCCACAGGGACTATGGTAGAACTACTTGTTGACCCCCAACATCCCTTCTCCCCAGCTTCTATAGTATAGAAACATCTAATATTTAGCTAGGAACATGGCTGCCCAGAATAAAAACGAAATTTCTTCACCTGTGTTGACAAAATGCCAGTGCTACCCCTTCCCTGAAGCAGCATGATGTTGGGATGGTCTAGAAAGCTATGGGTTTTTGAAATAAATTCTTAATGTTTCATATTATTAATATTCTGAAAATTTATTAAATATTATTGAAAGCTTTATTACTATTTAAAGTAAAAAAAATTTTTTTCTCAGCCCCTTTTGCAGTTACAAATGGCCACAAGACAGAATTCTAGCCAACGAAATAGGAACTACTGGGTTGCCAAAGGAGGTGTATATGAGGCTGAAAGTGGGTAAAGAATTATGAATTTATTAGGTCATCTGGAAACCCAAATGGGCTGAGCCCCTAAATGGCGCCAGCAGCCAGGGATGGGGAGTCAGAAGTTTTAAAGGACTCTAGGTGGGCTTTTTCTGGGCAGAGAATTCTCTGGATGGTCCAAATCCTGGGAAGGTTGGGAGGGGAAGGTTAATGGTCTTAGCAAATGGAATGTGGTCTAAGCAAATGGAATGTGGTCTAAACAAAAGGGTATGTCGGTTGTGAAGTGGTCTACAGCAGCAGTCGCCAACCTTTCAGACCTCATGAATCACCAGTGTTCCACAGACCATTGGTTGGTGAATGCTGCTCCAAAGGTTTCATTAAACCAGTAGTTGCCAACCTTTCGGACCTCTCGGACCACTAGTGGTCTACAGACCATCAGTTGGCAACCGCTGGTATAAAGGTCAGTTCCCAAGGGAGGGGGTACTGATTCAATTATTTGATCAGACTTAATAGGAACAAGTTTTGAGTTGTACATATCCTATATAATAAAACCTAATATGCAAATTGTCCCCTTGGGCAGTTATTCAACCAGGAGTTTGACCGCTCGCTATGACGTGCACTGACCACCAGGGGGCAGTGCAGAACATGGCAGGTGTTAGCGACCCAGCTCTGACAGTGAAGGTGCTGCCAGCCCCGATGAGTCCCAACAATAGTGGGGTGGCAGGATGGTGGAGCAGGTAAGGGGGCAGCACCAAGCCAAGGTGGGGTGCCAGGCAGGTCTGCAGGGCTGCAAGGCTGGGGGCACAAGCTGGAGCCCAATCTCCGCAGGCCACCCCAAGGGACCCCACCCATGCACGAATTCATGTACCGGGCCTCTAGTATATTCCTAAAAACAAGGAGTATCCCCTCCTCCCAGCTCCAGGTGCCTGGAGCAGATGAGGTAGGAATCAGGAGGAGGAGATGGGAGAGCAACAAGATATATGGAGATGAAGATTGGCATCTGACATGGAGGGGTCACATTAGTTCTTATGATTGCATAAGTCCTTACATGGAGAGAAATGAACTTCGATCTTGTGAAAGCCACTATTATTGTGGGCCTATCTGTCATAGCAGCAGAATATTATATTAACCAATAAAAGGACATAAGAGTCTCTTGAGCCTCCAGCTACCAGCTAGGGGATAAAGCCTCACCCTGTTCTACTTCTACTTTGCTTAGCCTCCTATTTCACACTAACTACTCTACCCAGCTGCCCCAGCCCTTCCTATAATCACCGAGTCTTCCAAAGGCTTCCTATGTCTGGCAATTAAAATTTTTTTTATTTTAATTTATTGATTTTAGAGAGAGACAAAGAGGGGTTGGGAGGAGAAAGAGAGAGGGAGATTTATTGTTCCACTTCTTTATGCATTCATTGGTTGACCCTTGTATGTGCCCTGATCAGGGATTGAATCCACAACCTTGGCATATAGGAATGACACTCTAACCCAACTGAGCTACTTGGCCAGGGCTAGGACCAGCAAATTTAATACACAAGTCTCAAAGTCAATGGCAAGAACAAAGTGAATAAAATAAAAACAGGATCAGGGGGAGAGAGTCATGGGCACACATAGGGAGGGGCAATAAGTGGGCAAGGTAGCTGGAGCAGGAGGATGCCCTTCCTTGGGCATTACATTTCATCCAACCCGTAGTCCTCCTCAGGGAAATCCCCCACAGTCACAACTGATGGCTTGAAGAAGGCACCGTACTTGGCCTGGCATTCAAAGTAGCGTTTCCCATTCACACTGCCGGGCATGATAGAAAAGTTGGTGGTCAGACAGCTCCCAACATGGCTCCCTCCCCAGATTCTAGAATGGATAGGCTCGCCCAGTAGTATATGCATGCACTTACACATATATGCTCACACATGCAAGCACAGATACAAGTACAGACACACACAGTCTCGTGAGTGGGAATAGTTATTACCTGCCATCGTTTTTCCCTAGTGGCTCATCGAAGCGTACGCCAATCCAGTAGCCAGGCTTGAAATCTGTGAGTCCTGCCCAGAGGAGAAATCCCAATAAACTCCAGACACAGCTCATCCCGGATTTGTGCCTGCCCACTGAGGAAAACTATTCCTTACTAGGACCACTGCCATCTCCTGCCCAGACTAATGTGGTAGCCCCTTTCACTGGTCTCTCTGCTCCTAACCCTTACTCCCTACTCATTCGACACACCCAGTCAAAAGGATCTTTGTAAAAATCAAAGGGAAATAGCACCACTATCTTGACCTAAATTCCTCAAAGGCTGCTAATCCCACTCAGCATAAAGTCCACACTGTTTATAATAAAATGATTTCTGATAAGGGTACCAAGACAATTCAATGAGAAAATAATAGTCTTTTCAACAAATAATGCTGGGACGTCCTAGCCTGTTTGGCTCAGTGGATAGAATGTTGACCTATGGACTGAAGGGTCCTAGGTTCGATTCTGGTCAAGGGCACATGGCCAGGTTTCCAGCTCCATCCCTAGTTGGGAGTGTGTGCAGAAGGTAGCCAATCAAAGATTCTCATCATTGATGTTTCTATCTCTCCCTCTCCCTCTATGAAATCAATAAGTAATAATAATAATAATAATAATGCTGGGACAAGATATCTGCATGCAAGAGAATGATGTTGGACTCATACCTCATACTATACACAAAAATGAACACAAAATAAGGTCATTCAATCCCTAATGTAAGATGTAACACTATAAAAGTCTTAGAGGAGAAGGGGGTAGGTGAAGGTAGAAGTGGGTATGGGGGAATAAATGTTGATGGGGAGAAAAAAGAAAAAAAAGTCAGCTGAGATTTGAAATATATACACACACACACACACACACACTCTCTCTCTCTTAGAAGAAAATACAGACATAAATATTTGTGACCCTGTATTAGGCATTGACTTCTTAGCTATAATAACAAAAGCACAAGCAACAAAAGAAAAAACAAACAGATAAACTGAGCTTCATAAAAATAAACTTTTGTCCTTCAAAGGACACTTTCAGGAAAGTAAAGAAACAACCAACCCATGGGGGAAAAAAGAGGACATATGTAATACTTTCAACAATAAAGATTAAATAAATAATTTAAAAACAAACAAAAACCAACCCCACAGAATGGAAGAAAACATTTGCAAATCGTATACTTAAAAAGAGAATTGTATCTAGAATACTTAGAGCTTTTGATTAAGTTAATGTGTGATTAAAACTGACTGGTGTCCTTTATGAGAAGAAATTTGGACACCCAGAGAGACACCAGAAACGAGCCGATGGACCCAGAGGGAAAGACCATGTTAAGATACAGAGAGCAGGTGGCCTTCTACAAGCCGACCATAGGCAGAAGAAACCAAACATGCCAAGACCTTGATCTTGGACTTCCAGCCTCCAGAACTATGAGAAATAAATTTCTGTTGTTTAAGCCACCCAGTGTGTGATACTTTGTTATAGCAGTCCTAGCAAATTAATACACAACTCAACAACAAAAAGATAAAAATTCAATTTTAAAATGGGCAAAAGGATCTGAATAGACAGTTCTCTAAAAAAGATATACAGATTGGCATTTAAGTACATGAAAAGATGATCAATATCATTGGCCATCAAAGAAATGCAAAACAAACCCATATGCTTTAACACTTCACGTCCATTAGAATAACTATCATGTGGAGAAATTGCAGCTACTGTAGAAAATAATCTGGCAGTTTCGCAAAAGGTTAAATATGGAGTTACCATATGACCCAGCAATCCGACTCTTAGGTATAGAAAAAGGAAAATATATGTCCACACAAAAACGTATACAAGAATGTACATACCAAAGGAAAAACCAAGATAGGGGCATACCCTGTTTCCCCGAAAATAAGTGTCTTATATTAATTTTTGTTCCCAATGATGTGCTAGGTCTTATTTTCAGGGGATGTCTTATTTTTCCATGAAGAAGAATATGGTACACATTTATTGTCGAACAAAAAAAAAGGAATTTATTACCTGTGTGTCCACACAATGTCCCAGACTCCTGCCCCGCGCGACTCACTGTCTAATTGTGAGTCAGCCAGACTCCATCAGGGCAGAGCGAGCAGCAGGCGGCAGCTTGTCCTGGCAGTGGCGCAGGCTCTCTGATTAAAAGAGACCTCGCACTTCCTGTCTGCTCTGGCTACGCTGCGGCCAACAGTGAGTTGTTGGCCCAGAGTCTAGAGTTATGGTAGCTTCGGGGGCCTTATTATCGGGGAGGCCTTATGTTGGGGGGGGGCTTATTATCAGGGAGGCCTTATGTTTGGGGAGTCTTATTTTTCAGGGGGTTGCCTTATATTTCAGTGAGAGGCAAAACTGTAAGTAGGTCTTATTTTCAGGGGATGTCTTACTTTCAGGGAAACAAGGTAAGTAAACACCTGAAATTGCTGCCTCGCATAACCACTTCAAACTACAATGAAGAGAAAGGCCAGACACCACCCAGAAATACAGGAAGCCTGTCTGAGTGGAAATTCTACAACTAGAAGGAAAGGAAGAAGCACACTGAGACTCAAGAGGAGGTGCGGAAGTGAAATGCAGAGGTACAGAGGCGTGCACACGGAGAGGGCTACCAACTGAGGACATGATTGTCTTTTTCAGTCTGGAGGGAGTCACAAGCTCCTGGTGGCTCTGAACTCCAGTTCCAGGTGAGTTTCTGGGGATCCACACTCATACGGGAGAAGTAGGAATGTCAGCGGAAGGAACTCCAGAGTGGCTTTCTCTCAGCAGTGTTTGCAGTGATTATGGTGGGACACTGAGACCCAGGGCCTCTTAGGGCAGGGCTGAGAATCTCTGAGACCCTGCCCCACCCAAGATGTGAGCAAAGGCTTTTGTATATAAAAGGCTGGGTAGCCTCAGGCAGAGGCTAAATTAGCACCTCCCTAGAGATCCAAGAGCCAGTGTACCCAGTGGTTAGACCGGGACCACCCAGATTACAACTCCACAGATCCATAAGGGACACACTCAGGGGGCAGACTCAGCACCAAAGCCCCAATGAAGCAAGTCCTGCCCTATAAGGGTGTCTCCAGCACAGAAGTTCTCCCACCATAGACACAGCTGATTCTCACAGCCAATTGGCCTGGAGGTCAATTCCTTCCAGTGATACCAACAACAATCAAGGCTTACCTACAACAAGACTGTGCACAAGGCCCACAAAGGAGTGCACCAAGAGTGTCCACCTCAGGTAATTAGGGAAGCTAAACCACTCGGCCTTATAGGACACCTAGCACAGAAAGCCACCCTATCAACGCAAAAAAGCTGCCAAAATGCAGAGACAAAGAAACAGATCACAAATGACAGAAATGGAGGAAAGCAAATGACCTTAAACCACGGTTATAAGGTTTTTCAAGAATTTTCTAGAAACTGCTGATAAATTTAGTGAGACCCTTGAGGATATGAAAAAGGACGAGCTAGAAATTAAGCATACACTGACTGAAATAAAGAATAATATACAGAGATCCAACAGCGGACTAAAGGATCACAAGAATCAAGTCAAAAATATGAAATACAAAGAAGCAAAAATCAACCAACCAGAAAAGCAAAAAGAAAAAAGAATCCAAAAATATGAAGACAGTGTAAGGAGCCTCTGGGACAACTTCAAGCATACCAACTTCAGAATTATGGGGGTGCCAGAAGAAGAGAGAGAGCAAGATATTGAAAACCTATTTGAAGAAATAATGACAGAAAACTTCCCCTACCTGGTGAAAGAAATATACTTACAAGTCCAGGAAGCGCAGAGAACCCCAAACAAAAGGAATCCAAGGAGGACCACAACAAGACACATCATAATTAAAATGCCAAGGGCAAAAGACAAACCAGTATTATATGAAATGCTGAAAGATATCCTTTAAGAAGAGGAAGAAGAAAAAGGTAATGATAAAAATTGTTAACAACAAAGTGACAACAAATACATATCTACCAACAAGTGAACCTAAAAATCAAGTGAATAAAAAATCTGATGAATAGAGTAAACTGGTGAATATAATAGAATCATGGCATAGAAAGGGAGTGGACTGACAATTCTTGGGGGATGGGGAAGGGGTGTGGGGGTGCAGGAAGAGAATGGACAAATATCATACACCTAGGGATGAGGAGAGTGGCGGGGGGGGGGGGGG
>PVJC01015601.1:0-24893 GCA_004026665.1 Murina feae | reverse complement strand
CCCTGGTGGCCATCAAGAGCATACACCGCTCATTTGGCTGCTTAAAGAACCATGGCCTCCCTTCACCTGCAGATCCCCAAGAAGCTGGGCTCTGGCTGCAGAAGGATTCACGACCAGTCTTGACCGCAGTGACTTGCTGTTGGTGACATTTCCTGAGGAATAACAAACAGTGACATAAGAACCAGCCCTGAAACTAAAGAGCTGTTCATCTCTTCTGTCTTTATCCTTCCGAGTCCCTTGGAACTCTGCCCTTTTACCTCCTCTTTCAGGGACCACACTTTTAAATATTCTCCTCTTTCCTGTGTCATTCTGGGCAATAATCATACTACAATGACAACAGCCCTTTGGACGCTTCCTCTGTGACAGGCGGTGCTTTAAACTCTACACATTTAATTCACTCAGTCCCCCCAAACAACCATAGAAGGGTGTACTATTTGGACCCCACCTTTGCAGACAAGGAAACAGGCACAGCACGGAATGTGACCTGCCCAAGGTGACACAGCTAATACTCAGCAAAACCAGGTTTCGAACCCACGCACTGAGGCCCAGAGACCATGCTCCCTACCGTTGTCACATGTGCTTCAGGTGACAGACCTTGGTTCACTGTCTCAAGGACTGGACCTTTGAGGCATAAAGGCCTTGACTCCGAACTTGCCCCCCCCCCCCCCCCCCCCAGGTTAAAGTTGTTCTTTACACTTTACCAACCATAAAATCACGGAGAGAAATGGTTTTAAAAGCCGAGCCCCACCCTCAGAGATCCTGATTCAGTTCGTCTGGGGCTGGGCCCAGGAATCTGCATTGCTCACAGGGGATCTCTGGCATGAAAAGCACAGGTTTGGGACCGAATCTTCTAGGTACTGGGTCTTGGCTCTTTGACAAATCACCTTTAGCTGCCCCAAGCTGTTTTCTCATTGGCAGAACAGGTATGATAATCCTGACCTCATAGCAGTTGTTGTCAGGATTAAAGAGGTGATGCTTGGTAGGCACCTGGCACAGAGCAGGCATTTCCTTGAATGCCCTTGCCCTCAAGTGCAGGGTTAAGGACTCATTTCTTTGTATCTCCCATGGTCCCTAGCACAGGGTGTTGTCAGCTGAGAGACTGGCAGTGTCTTCAGTCATAAGTGCATGGGTCAGGAGTGGACCCCTCCTTCTCAGAGACCAGAGTAACCCTCACTTGGTATGAGCCTTGGCACAATGAGTTTCCACCTCAATTCTTCACCTGAGCAGATGGATGAACATACCTTCCACAAGGGCTGCTGGGAGAATCCTCAGATGAGGCTATGTGTGAGGTAGAGACAGTCCCTTCTTCTTATTACCTGGACCTTTAACCACATGGGGGCCCTGCCGAGCTCCAGCCAGGCCTGCGTTAAGCATGTGAGCAGGTCTGAGAAGGTGGGAGTTGTGTCCTGGATCTCTGGAAGGCAGGTCCTGGGGCCTCAGGGCAGGGAATGGCTCTTGGAGACCCCAAAGCTGTGTCTAGGTGCTCTGTAGAAGGGGGTGCAGACTCTATGAGCATTCCAGTTGATCGAGGGGGTTGCTATGGCTTTGGGATGGAGATCCTCCCTTCCTCAGGGGGACAGGCGAGGAGGTAGCAGGCCTGGGACTTGTGCTGTCTCCAAAAATGGAGTCAAGAACACTTGCTTCTCTTTTGCTTGACCCACATTTGAGAACTCTGATATTTTCTCATGTCCGTTAGTAAAGCCTGTCTCCTTACTCACCAGCAGTGACCCCAGGTGGAGCAGCTGCTCTTGTGGAGACCCATGGGAACCCATCATTCTCTGAGCCATCCTTGGTGCTGCTGTGTTCCCAAGGCTGGTGGGGTTTCTTTGGAGTGGTGGCTCTTTCCAGGTGTTTCTCTGTGGGCCCTGCTGCATCCCTGTGCTGGGTTCCCACCAGCATCTTCTTGCCCTGGATGCATTCTCCATTCTTCTCTTTCTGGAAGTCAATTTCTCCATTAGGACCAAGCTCAAATGTCTCTGCGAAGAAACCTTTCCTGATTCTCCCTTTTCTTTCCCCCCCCTTTTATCACAATGCCCATATCTCTCTGTCTGTCCCCTTGGCCCCTCATACATCTGTTTTAGCACAGACCCCGCAGGGTTGTCATTGGCTGTCTCCACCAGCCTGGGAGCCACATCTTAGCTCCCTGGTAGCCCGAGCATCTTGCCCACGGCAGGCGCTTCGGGAATACATTTTACACGAATTATTCATGATGTGGTTGATTTCTGTCATGGATCCTACTACGCACATTGGTCTGACCCAAGAGTCAGATATGATATTCACAATAAATATTTTACAATAATTAGCGATGCCATAGGATGGATATATTTAGCATAATAATGCAATATGTGATTAAATGGCATTTAAAAATATTACGTTGAAATATAGTATTATGATTATTTCTATTAATTTTATTTGTAGGATAGTCCAAGCTGAAACAGTAGGAATCTCATTTTTAACCAGCAGATGGCGTTCCAGTTGTGTTTAAGTTACAAAAAAGCTTAAAAATACATACATATTCATATTTTCTATTTTTAGCCAGAAAGAAAAAAACATCTTTAAAAAGGCCATTGTTGGCGCCACGGGGAGATAATTAGGGTATGTAAAACAGCTGATTCAGTAATTAATAAGAACAGTGACTTGAAAGTCTTGAAAAGCTTTCCTGCAAAACTGCGTGAGAGTAATTGACCTCCCGAACACGAGCAACAGAACGCGGAGCTCACACACAGTAGGGAGAGGCTGGGACAGAAACAGGACGGGGAGCTCACACACAGTAGGGAGAGGCTGGAAGAGAAACAGGACGGGGAGCTCACACACAGTAGGGAGAGGCTGGAAGAGAAACAGGACGGGGAGCTCACACACAGGAGGGAGAGGCTGGGAGGTACCTCCAGCGTTTAGAGAGCCAGACCCGGCCACGGAGCCCTTCGGAGCCACACCGGGAAGGCTGCGGCGGTTCCGAGGGGAGGGCTCCCAGCGCCTGGTTCCACCCGCATGGTGGCCACGAGCCGCACACAGATGCGCTCATGAAACGTGGACCCCGCAGCACAAGCTTCCTCTCCATCCTGGAGAGATGGGGACATTCTGGGCTCTTGTCTCCATTGGCTGGCGGGGCCCTCCCTTGACCGGGTGTCGTTTCCCTTCTATGGGAAATGAGGAGTAGATACCCGGGCCCCATATGGAGGCTGCAGGGGATGTTTTCCCCTCGGGAGGAGGGGGAGCATGGGTGGGAGCAGCAGTTCCTGTCCTTTGGCTGGGGAATCGGCCCAAGGCTCCTGGAAGGAGGCGGAGGTTGTGTACACCTGCATCCCGCTTCTCCCTGAACCCTGGTTTCACCTGCCCCTTGCAGAACCACCTTCCGGTCACCCCCTTCCCCCCTTTGACAGGGCAGCATCCCCTTAGATTGAGAGCTCAGCGCGGGTAGTGGAACCGGGGCGCAGTGCTTTCAGAAATGGAAACACAATCAGGTGCTGAGTTGATTCCATGTGCTAGATGTAGGCAGCAGAGGGCTCTGGGGGCCACGCTGCTTGGATTCTCTCTACCAGAGGCCTCACCTGGCCGGGTGCACCCCTTTCCATGTCCACTTGGGCTCGGAGTGCGCAGGCCCCCTCTGCTCACCGTGCTGGGGGCGGTGGTCACGCACACGCCCCACTCAGGCCTCCGAGAGAAGAGCTGCCATGGGGAGCATACCTGACCGTGAGCACGAGGCCATGCTTCCTGAAGGCCGTCCCCAGGCAGTGATGGGCCTGGCGGGGCCACCTGCTCCCCACGAGGGTCTCCTAATGAGCAGCTCTGGCTTGGGACTCCCTGTCAACCTGGTGAACGCTTTCCCGGAACCAGAACTGAGCTGCCCTGTGAGGCTCCTCCCCCGCCCCCTCCAGTCCTTCCTGCACTTGCTCTCTCCTTTCACAGGTGAGACGCTTGCCTGGGTGAAGGCCCTCCCAGCCTCCTCAATCCTCCCCCTCCCTCACTCCCTGGAGAAGAATCTCTCCTACATCTGATCCCATCTTGGCATCTGCTTCCTGCAAGACTGAGCTGGCAGACCAGGCTGCCACAGGATCAAATCCTGGTCTCATTTTTGACCCATTGTCTGTCCTGCAGAGCATGGGGAGAATTAGTTGCTCCTCGTGGCTGGCAGGTGGAAGGAAGAGGAGACACAGACCCAGCTGTGGGCTTAGTGGGTGAGCTGGGACTTCCCTCTGTCACTGCTAGGTGCTGACGGCTGTTCTAGTCTCAGCTCTAACACTCAGGACATCCTGTTCTGGTGTCCTGCTGGGGAGGTGACCTGTGGACACCCTGATCCAAAACATTCTGGCCAATTTCTCCTTATGGGTCATTTTTATGGAATCTGCTTACCTAGGACTGTGAATACAAGTGCCCTCTGCCCACTTACTCCTGGTCAGTCTGGCCCTGAGGTGTTGTTGTTCCTCCAATGGTTCACAGTTAGGAGGAGGGGAAGCCAAAGGCGGTTGCACCTTGGTCAACAGGGACAGCTGGGGTGGGCTGCTGCCGCAGTCTCTGTTGGAATTACCTGCAGGCAGGGGACTGGGGCATGGAAATTGACAAGAATCATCCAAGGAGCAGGTAGTGCAAGGGGAACAATTCGTCTTTGTTCATTACCTTTTGCTAAGAGATCTTCCTGGTAGCTCTTTAAGGCTAAGCACTGAAGCTGTTTCCTTGGTTACAAGATCACTTACTAGGGCAAAGGGTGGGGAGGGGGTGCATGTGCCACCTGTGGGTGTTCAACGGCAAATTGCAAGTGTAAGTATATTAATGTCTTAGAGCTTTCATAACAAACTACCACAAACTGAGCGGCTTAAAATAGCAGAAATTTATTCTCTCACAGTCCAGGAGGCTGGGAGTTCAAAATCCAAGTGTGGGTGGGGCTGTGCTCCCTGTGCAGGCTCTAGAGCAGGGAGGGGGAATGTCCGGAGGGCCACATAAGGCCGGAGAGATCATTTGGTCTGGCCCTGCCAAGGCAGCTGCTGGTGGGACTCAAAATTCAATAAATCTCGGTGCTTTTTTCATATCAACATAAGTTTATATTAAGTGAATGATACTGTAAATATCCAAATGGCCCTTGGCAGAAAAAAGGTTCCCCACTGTGGTCTGGAGGGGGTTCCTTCCCTGCCTCTTCCAGCTCTGGGAGCTTCCCCAGTAGTCCTGGGCCTTCCTTGGTTTGTCAGTGGGTCAGTCAGTCTCTGCACAGTCTTCTCTGTGTCTCTGTGTTCAGGTTTCCCGCTTCTTATAAATCCAATCATTGGGCGAGGGCTCACCTGGTCCCCGATGATCTCATCATAACTTGATTCTGTCCACAAAGACCCTATTTCCAGAGAAGATCCCACTCACAGGTTCCAGGAGGATGTGAATTTCTGGGGAATGCTATTCAGCATGGTACTCAGCCCACGTGTGTAGATATGTGTGTGAAGTGCACCAGGCTCTGCACATTTCCGTTACTCTCTGCCTCCCCTCTGCTTCCTTCATTTCATGTGGACCTCGGAATTCTGCAGTGCTTTAAGGGTTGTGAAGATACTTTCTTACTCTTTATTTTATCAGATTCTATCAATAACTCAAAAATGAATTTGTTGTTCTCATTGACAGAAAAAATACTGAGGCTCAGGGAGGTGAAGTCATTTTTCTGAAGGGATCAGTTGGCAGGTGGCAGGAGAGGTCTGGGTCTGTGCCCATTCCATGCAGCTGTCCGTAATTTCAGTTGTAAAAAGCAGCATGATTCTTCCATCGCCCCCCAAACCTCTTTCAGCGATGAAGGAAGAACCTTCTTTTTGGTAGCTTGAATTTGTTTGTTAATGTCCAATCAGGCAAATAATATTGAGCAACTACTGTGTTGGAGGCAGCATGGTGGGTCTCCGGGACAGTGTGGTGAATGAAAGGCAGGGTTTCTGACCTCCTGAAGACTACAGTCTCACCACAAAGAAGACAGAGATGCAAACAGGTTCACAGATCATTAGATACTTGCAAATTGTGGTGGTTACTGGGGGAGAACGTGATGAGATAGGAATCTGGTTCAACTGGGATGGGGGTTGGTCAGAACTCTGGAAACGTGACTTTGAAATGGAGATCAGAAGCGTGGGTGGGACTCAGCCAAATAAAGAGGGGATGAGGAATGTTCCAGGCAGGACAAACTGCCAAGTTTTGGAGGAGCTTGTTGGGTTTGAGGGGATGAAGGGAAGTTGGTATAGCTGTTAGGCATGAAGAGAATCAGGGAACCTGGTGAAGAGGTGATTTTAGAAGTATGGCTGCGAGAAGATGGGGACTCAGGTTTTGGCAAAGGAGATAGAAAGAAGGGGTAGGGTTTGAGATGAATTTAGGATAAGATGAAGGTGCCATCCTGGCTCCTTGCTTTTCCTGACCCATGGAAATGTACAGCAGACGATTCCTCTCTCTTTTCTTATGGCCTCATATTCAGTAGCTTCATGAAACATTGAAGTCGTAAGTGGGAGAAAAAAAAATCAAGAGAACAGCCGTGGTACTGGCCTTGACATCATCAAGTTATTGAGTGAATGCCAGCAACCACTTACCTCCAGATTCCTTGATATGTGAGCAAGATAAAGCCCTGGTTGTTTAATTCAGGAATACACATGAGCTTTCTCATAAATTAAGAGAATGCATCCCGAAATGGATACAGGAAGGTCATGGCACCGTTCAATCAGGACCTACAGAAAGGATAGGGCTGAAGATTGGGACTTGGAAGTAATGGGTGTTTAGATGAAAGAGGAAGTCATAGATGGGGATGATTGTAGAGTGATAAGCGAGGAGAATACAGGAATGGCTGACCTGTCAAGAGTCAGAAGACTGGGACCAATGAGCAAAGGGGGCCAGATGTACAGTCTACCTCAGCTAACATGACAGATGCCATTATGCTCCTTTGGGAATTCAAACCATTTGTTCATTCAACACTTGTTTATTGAGTGGCCACTCCTTGCTGGACACAGATCCTTCTGAAGGTCATGGGCTAGTGGCCATTTACAAAGCAGTCCCCTTGGGAATGGAGTTCTCTGGTTTCTGGGCATTCCCACCTAGCATTCCCTGTGTAGAAGAGAGAACCTATCACATTTCTAAATGAACCACTGGACAGGGGTCTTTGTGAGACCCAGCATTGGGCCTAGATTGGAAAAAATCAGATGCAGCCTGGCCTTAAACAGTCCAGTCGTTCACCTGCGTGATCTGTAGGAGTCTTGGGGAAAATCATGAAGCATAAACAAGTTATAGAACTGGAACAAGTTCTATACTTGTCTCTGGAAATGTCATGAGTTTTCTCCGTAACTGAGCAGATTAAGGGGATGCCAGTGCTCTTTCTTGATGGACCACTCCCACACTCTTCCCCTTCTCCATGCAGAACATGTGTTTGATGACATGACTGGAGTGGAGGCAGCTGCAACAGACTTCTAGGCTTTAGTTTTTGGTCCACCAGCAGGAATGGCAATGTTACAGTCAGAGAACTCACCAGAATATGACTTCTAAGACCTAAGCCCAGAAATGGAGGCTCCCTTGTGAAGGGGACACCAGTGATCTATGTAAGCATGTTACTTGGCACAGTGATCCTGGGGGCATTAAGTCCCAACTCCCATGTATTTACAACTAAAGAAACAAGTTTGCACCCCTGCTGGTATGGCTCAATGGTTGAGTATTGACCAGGAACCAGAAGGTCACAGTTTGAATCCTGGTCAGGGCACATGCCTGGTTTGCAGGCTCAATCCCCTGTAAGGAGCATATAGGAGGCAGCTGATCAATTATTCTCTCTCATCATTGGTGTTTCTATCCTCTCTTCCTTCCTCCCTCTGAAATAAATAAAAACATATTTAAAAAAAAAGAAACAAGTTTGCATTCTACAGCCTTCTGTGGAACTTCTTCAATGACAAGCTTGGAGTCTCACATTTAATCTTTAGCCCTGTCACCAGAAATCGGTTTGACGCTGTACAAGTCTCTTATCCTCTCAGAGCCTCAGTACTCCCCCTTGTAAAATGAGACACTTGGCCTAGAATATGACTTTGGAAGGTCCTTCTGATTTGAACTGCTTGGTTGTTTCTATTAATTTTGGTTTCCTTCAGCTGCTTAAAGTTTTTTTTTTTTTTGCCAGAAGGTGGTGCTATTGAGTTCTCTATGATATTAGAAAGACCTCTCCATTTGCTTCAAGGTTGGGAAATTCAAGTTGGTCTCCTATACATGCTCTGAATGTGAACTTTTTGTTACTAGAGGTCTCTTTGTAGGTCCTTTGCCCCTTTCCCAGCCCTGCTGACCCAGGATACAATCTGGTTTAGCTTTTTGAATCTCAAAGTGTTTGTCTGTACTGTCTCAGTTCCATTGGCCTCAATTCAGGGCCACAGGCAGGAGCCTGAGGGGCCTCTAGACCTTTTCAGGAAGTGGGAATGACAGAGGTCTGAAAGTTGCCCCTCAAGACTGTAGCTGGTGTAGGTTATATCTGAGACTGGACTGGCCAAGGGCCAGTGTTTGGCTTGACCAGGATATTCAAGACCATTCTTTGCCCCTCATCTCAGATCCCCATGTCTCTAAGTCCCTACCTCTCCCTGCCTTCTGAAGCCACTCTTTATTCTTTGAACTCTCAGGTCTGGTCCTCCAGATCCAACTGGAAGCATCTGCCTTCAGGCTGTGTCCAGGAGTTCTCATATCACCCTTGATTTTGGTGGGATTGCTGGTCTGGATGTCATTGAGGAAATCACTGGGCTCCCTTAATTGTTCCTACCCAGGATCAAGACCCAGGAGTCAGTCTAGGTGTCCTGTCCCAATAGGCGGGGTGGGCCCTTGATGGTGCAGCCCACCTGTCACCCATCAGCAGCAATCAGTGTCACTTTTTCTCAGACACATAACATTGATACAGCTGGACCTGTCCTGCAAAGACACAGGCATACAAACAACCGTGATCAAATCAGGATGAGCTCCTCACTCAGGGACCAGCTTCCAGGTGTGTCTGTCTTTCTCAGCACAGGTCCCAGAAACTTACCAGCCTTCATCTTCTTCAGGAGCTGCCCCCATTCATCAGATCCTCTGCTCTGTGGGAACTTTCTCCCCTAAGTCCCACCCGAGAACCTGCCATGATCAAACTGTGTGCTTCCTTCCCCCTACAAGCACAAATCAGGGCTTTTGGATTTCAGGGGTTTGCTGTAGGTCACTAAAGAGAACAAGATATCTCTCACACACACACACACACACACACACACACACACACACACACACACACACACAAACAAGTTTGAGTGTTTGGCTTCTGGTCATGATGGTTTGCTGAATGTATATCAATTCATGTCCTGTACACTTTAAGAAATACAAGAAAATTATTAACTTATTTATTGAAGGAACCCTTTTGTGGTCAGTGATTTCCTAAGTCCTGGCAATGTTTTCCTTGGATTTAGTGTCCATGGACTTAGTTTGATAAATCTCCTTAAGAGACACCCAATATTCCCCAATTTTGGGACAATAATTTCCTTCTTATTCTGGAATATCTAAGTCAACCACTCAAGAGCATATTTGGGTCCCATGGTGAAGCAAGAGTGAGAAAATAGTCTCAGGTGTTAGGGTCTCAGGCAATTCTGCAAGTCCTTTCTCCTTTTTTTCCCCTCCATGGGCTGCAGGGATATGCTGTAGCTTGTTGCCATGATAATGGCCAGGGCAAAATGGTGGCCAAAAGGATGAGAGGAGGGGCATCAGAAGTGTCTGACTTGCAGTTACCCTGCCCAAGTGGGCGGTGGAACGAGTTGCAGGGTAAGATCTGAGCGTGCCTATGGAGGGACTGAAAGATAATCCAGGTGCCTCTCCCATGTTAGGAAGGGCAATGGAGACACCTGTAGGGTCTCCTGTATGTGGCTACCAGGCAGCCAGTATTTGGATGCCAACCACCCAGAGCTCATAGGTGTTCCGAAGGAGCACCTGCCACATAAAAAGACTTCTTCTTCCCTCTCTGCCTTAATTCTCTCTTCTCCCCAGAGGAGAGAGGAGTGGAGACAGACAAGGTAGGGGAAGAAAGGAGTGAATATACCACCCTGAGTCCTTCAGGCTACAAGGGGTTGAGCACTGGGAGGGATGTGAATGCAAATTAGACATAACCCTATGTGTGCAACTGGACTGGACTGATTCTTTAGTGTCTAAAAGGGGCTAAAAAGTTCTGGGATGCCACTAAGGGATGAAAAAGGAGATGCGACACAGCACTGAAGGCAGCGATTAGAGAGAATAAAGGTTTCATGTTTGTTCTTCACCATGTTTATGAGTAGACTGTTCAAACATTGGCCACGTAGACTGTTCATGGCCTCAATTCTGTACCCCTCTCTGTCAATAGCCCTAAGTGTTGAGGACACTTTCTTGTCTCTGGGAGTATCTTTTTTAAAAATATATTTTATTGATTTTTTTTTTTTTTTACAGAGAGAAAGGGAGAGAGATAGAGAATTAGAAACATCGATGAGAGAGAAACATTGATCAGCTGCCTCCTGTACACTCCTCACTGGGATGTACCTGCAACCAAGGTACATGTCCTTGACCGGAATCAAACCTGGGACCCTTGAGTCTGCAGGCTGACACTCTATCCACTGAGTCAAACCGGTTGGGGCTCGCTGGGCATATCTTATTTTTATTACTTGTTTGGCCAATGGTGTATTGGCATATGAGAAGCAAACAGAGTCTTGGGATGCACTTGTGCATGGGTTTCCCCATCACCATGAAGAGGGCTTGCTTCAACTGGCTGCTCCTCTCAGGAGGGGAATGATCCCAGAAGAGAGTGAGGTGCACAGCTGAACCACACCTGCCAAACCACCTCCAACCAGCTGACCCTCAGCTGACCTGCAGATGATACAACTAAATGATGGTGGTAAGTCTTTGGGCTTAGTGGTGCTTGGTTATGAAGTGATTTTGTAGCCTTAGTTAAACCAATCCATCACCCAAGACACTGGTAGCACAGTGCTATTTTCCTGCTGAGCCTCTAGGTGGCCTCTGATTCTTGGCCTATGGCCACTATTAATCCGTGGGAACAGCAGACCAGGTGAACTCTTTGCCAGACTCCAGGAGGCGGCAGGGAGCCTGCGAAGGCTGCTCTGGGAGTTTGGGTGTGTTCCTGGTGCCGCTGGGGGTCCCTTCTTCCTTTGCATTGTACTATTTGCACTTGTCCCCAGAGAGTTGGTGACCCAGCTCTCCAGCCCTCACAGGGTGTCTGATTTAGTCTACTTGGTCCCTTTTCTTAGCATTTGTACTCTGGGCTTTTTACAACTTCAAAGAGCTTCTCACCCATATTCACTAATTAATTCATTACTCCTGTGAGTAAAACCTGAAGCAGTGAGAGGAGAAAGTCATTAACAAGGACACCAGAGGCTCATTATTGAGAAGAAGCTGCCCAGAGCCAGGCTCCCTCCACCAGAGCTGTTAACCCTTCCCCTGCCAACAGGGAAATTCAACAGACCCTCAGCAGCCCAGAAACACTAATTGTGAGCTCAACCACGCTAGGAGATAGAAAAAGTTACAAAACATGATTTCTGACCTCAAGTACCTTCCATCTAGTGAGAACAAAGGCCCTGGAGCCTTGGAATCCTGGCAACTTATAAGCTTTGAGACCTGGGGCTAAATAGCCCCTCTGAGCCTCAGCATCCTCATCTCTAAAATGCCATGGCCTTAGAAGGCGGGTGTACCAGGCTTTGAAACACAGCTTTCTCGCTCCCTTGCTGTGTGGTGGCTGAGCCTGTATTTCCGGTTTCCTGGGGACTGAAGGTCCTAATTTATGTAGAATTCTCAGCACAGACTTTGTACATGCCCAACAAATGCCCCTTTACTTATCTCACCTGGAGAGTCTGAAGGCCAGAACATGGGTTGATTTGTCTTGGGACTCCTTTAAGAGTTCCTGGATACAGTACATTCACAATGATAATGAAGATTTGTTGACTTGTTAGTTGACCCATGGTAGGGATATCTATTATTGAATAATGTCTGTGTGTTAGGCAGACATCTCTGCATTGAAACTACATATTTACTTAATCCTCGTGGCAATTCCAAGATATATACATTATTATTTTTGCTTTGCAGGTGAGAAAAAAGAGGTGCAGCGATGGTGGGCACCAGACCTGACCCCTGGGTCTCCTGTGCCCTACTGACCAAAGGCCCTTCAGTAAAGAGCATGGGCTCCATCCGTGTTCTTTCCTGCCGCGTTATGTCTGTGCTCCCTGGCTAAGCCCCCAAGCCAAACTCTGCTGTGGTTTTACTCCAGCTCTCTCGTCCAGTGTGTGTCTTTCTCTCTCTTTCCCGCAGTGGGTGTAGGGTTAAAGTATATTGTTAAACCTGGGTCCCTTCGTGATCTTTCCGCAAAACATTTAATCGCTGGTAATGACCAGGGCCCCAGCGGCGCTTATCTAGTGAGCTTCAAGTTGGCATTTCAATTAGCTGTACTGATCGCTGGGCTGGGCATTTCATATATTTGTGAGAAAACTTTGCCTGAGAGCAGTCAGCTGAGGGACTTATTACCACAGTGCTTCCTGGGGTGTGTGTGTGGGGGATAAATAACCTCATCGCAGCTTCTTTTGCTCTGGTTGAGAGAAAACAAGGAAAGTTGACTCTCTCAGGTGGTTACTTGTGCAGGGAAGGGCTCTATGCCCACCAAGTAGGAGGGTTTCTTTCTCCTCTCCATCTCTGCCCCTCTCTTCACTTCCGGCCTCCTCTTCCTTACCCTCTCCCTTGATCCTCTTCATTTCTTTCTTTTCTTGACTAGAGCCTTTAATGGAAATAATAATAACTTAGGGTCTCCAGACCCCATGAGCTCAGGCATGTAGATAGGGCTCCATTAACAGTTGAAACTGGAGTTCACACACACACACACACACACACACGCACACACACACACACACACACCACTTGTGTCCCATGCACCAAGTCCTCTCTTTCTCCCAGTACTCAGCATTTAAAAAAGTTATTTATTTTTATTCATTTCAGAAAGAAAGGGAGAGGGAGAGATAGAAACATCAGTGATGAGAGAGAAACATTGATCTTGATCAGCTGCCTCCTGCATGCCCCACACTGAAGATCAAGCCCGTAACCCGACCGGGAATTGAACCACGACTTCCTGGTTCATAGGTGAGCCATGCCTGCCAGGCATAAAATGCTAACTTTCCAAAGACACATTAGCCAAAAAGCATGAGGTTGGAGAGAGAGAGAGAGGAGTGTAGGCTTTAATACTAAATACACCCAGGTTCAAATCCTCTGGAGTTTATCCACTCTGTGACTTTGAGCAAGTCCTTAAGCTTCTCTGGTTCTCAGCTTTCTCACCTATAAAATGAGAATAATAAATCCTCAATCATAGAGTTGTCAGAAAACAAGAGTGTAAATGGGCAAAGAATTTAGCACATTGTAAGAGCAAAATCATTGGTAGGTGTTGGCTTTATTCTTACTTTAAATACCATGGGGTTATTTATCTTCAGTAATGCCTAGCAGTCTACCTGTCCTTCCTTATTTCTTCTCCTCTCATTTTCTTTCATTTATGTCAGAACCCATTACTGGCAACTTTATTACGTTATTACCTTTAAGCACAAACACAGCACTTCTACACTTAGGCTTGAGATTCTGGGTGAATGACAGGAAAGGGGTCTTGCCTCTTCCTGTGAGCTCCCTGTGTCTTTCCATCAGTTCACCATTCCAAGAGCATCACCCTAGAAGCGGCTCTGTAGCAGTAGTGGAATCAGTTCGCCGTTGGATTCAGGTTCATGGTGCCTCAACTTGAAGACATCAGCAGCATAGTGCCTTCTCAGATCTGAGTCCCGAGTTCCTGGAGAGTCTTGCTCTAAACTCAGAGACACCAGCCTCAGCCCAGCAGTGTCCTTCTCAGAGGTCTGAGATTCAGCTCCATGAGGCTCCTTCTCCAAGTTTCCATCTTTTAATAATTATTTATTTCACTGATACACCTTTAGCCAGGCTCATTACAAAAAAAGAGAGAGAGCCCAAATAAATAAGTAAAATCAGACATGAAAGAGAAGTTACAGTTGTGATTGTAATACTACAAGGAATTATAAGAGAATACTATAAACAATTGTATACCAACAGCTTGGGCTACTTAGAAGAAATGGAAAAGTCTAAGAAACATAAACCTTCTAAGACTGAATCATAAAGAAACAGAAAATCAGAACAGACTGATTACCAGTAACAAAATTGAATTAGTAATAAAAAAAAATCCTTCCAACAAACAATAGTCCAGGATCAGATGGCTTCATAGGTAAAGTCTATGAAATGTTTGCAAAAAATTTAATACCTATCCTTCTCAAACTACTCCAAGAAATTGAAAAGGTAGGTATGCTTTCAAACTCATTCTATGAGGCCAACATTACCCTGATACCAAAACCAAAGACACTACAAAAAAATTTACAAGCCAACAACCCTAATGAATATAGATGCAAAACTTCTCAAAGACATATTAGCAAACCAAATTTAGTACTAAGTTAACAGGATCATACACCATGATTAGTAGGATTTATTTCAGGGTTGCAAGGATGATTTTATGTATGCAAATCAACCATGGAATGGCTCAACTTGTGAATGGCTAAGTGAGAACCACCGTCCAGCTCTGCTAACCTCCAGATGATGCAGTTCACTGAGCTACACTTGAATTTGGGTGCTCATTGTTTTTCCTTAAAAAAAAAAAAAACAACCACCACAAAACAAAACAAAGGAAGAGAGAGGGTTAGAGAGATAGGAACATTAAGAGAGAGAAACATTGATTGGTGCTTCCTGCATGCCCTCTACCGGAGATCAAGCCCACAAACTGGGCATGTGCCCTGATCAGGAATCGAACTAGTGACCTCTTGCTTCATGGGTCAATCGATGCTAAACCACTGAGATGTACCAGCTGGGCTGAGTGACTCATTGTTGAAAATATGGCTGCTCAAGCTTCTCTGACCCTCTTTTATGATAATGCTTGATAGGCCAGACATTATAACATTTACCAGTGCTGAAGAGGAGAATGTAAAAGATCACTCACTTATGTTATTCTAGATACTACACACGTTTTGAACTACCCTATATAATAAAAGGCTAATATGCAAATAGATCAAAGGCAGAAAGCCAAACAACTGAACAACCGGTCACTACGATGTGCTCTGACCAACAGAGGGCATGCACGGAACAAGGCGGGCATTTGCAACAGGTGGTAGAGTGTGAAACGTGGCAGGCATTGGCCACGGCAGGATGGTGGAGCAGGTGAGCGGGGACGTCAGACCAAGGGGGTGGGACTCCAGTCCTGTCATCAGGGCAAGCCTCTGGTAGTTATTGAAAATTCTTTGCTCCTGCACACTGTGGTCTTGCCGGGTGCTCACACCTCTGCTGGCTCCAGCCCCACTTGCATCTGCTGCTGGTCCCAGCCCTGGCCCCAATTGCTCGGCACCATCAGTGGGTATAAGCGGCAGCTGTTGGCCCTGATCACTCCTCAGGGCTTCTCCACCTCCCCCTGCTCCTGAGGGGCGACTGGGGCTGGCAGCTGCTGGTTGCACCCATTGCCAGCACCTGGCACCAGAGTCACTACTCGCACCCACTGCCTGTGCCCGGCGCCGGTCATGATTGCTCAGTGCTATCAGCAGGTGGGAGCAGTGGCTGCTGGCCCCTGTCACCCCCCAGGGCTTCTCTACCTCCTTCTTTTCCTGAGGGGCAATTGGGGCAGCAACTGCTGCTCACACCCACTGAGGGCTCCGGCCTTGCTCACAAATGCTGCTGGCACTGGCCCCCATCGGGTTGTAGTGGGAGGGACCAGGCGGTGGTGTGGAGGATGGCCTGAGATCCGCCCCTAGGCCCACGGCAGCCTCAAAGCCCACAGTTCCTTTCAAGGTGCACAAATTCATGTATTGGGCCCCTAGTGTGTAGTGTCTGTATCTATATCTATATATGTAAAAGTAACATATAAATGATGTACACATATACAAATATTGTTAAAAACTTTCCTAAATCATTCTGTAAGGTAATAGCTTCAATTTATAGTGAGCAACGATGGAGACTTATATTAATCAAATGACTTACTCATCTTGGACAAGGTAGCAAAGATCTTGGAGAGTTTAAGGTCCCAAACATGTCAGCATCATGAACAATGCAGAACATCCCGAGCTGCTCTGTGCCTTCCCACTCAGACCATACTATCTATTTTATTGTGCCCTTCGGACAGGCATGCTGCCCTCTGACAACATCAGCTTCTCTCTCCATCCTACCGAATCCCATTTGGGAGCTTGGAGAAAGCTTTCTCCGATATTTATCAGGCCCCTCAGAGCCATGAGGCAACCACAGGGGGTCTCTTTGCAGAGAGTGGACCAGGCTGGCCACTGGGGGGAGCCTGATGCATTATTTTTAGGGCACTTGTTTCCCTGTGCTGGTCTTCAGATGGACAAATCTGTGTGTGCACTTCCTGATGGTGCTCAGGATGTCAGTCCCTGAGCACTGAGTAGTGTGTAGTCACTTCTTTCTGGCATCTGACAAGGCTCAACCATAGACATCATGATGGACTCTCACTATAGGGTCACTGGAAGGATGTTTTTCTAAGGAAAGGAGATGGTCTCCAGGAGAAGGAGTTTGAGCCTTAAATAATGAAAGTTTAACATTTTGTCACATCCACTGCTAAACACCTATACTTTCTCCAGGTTTCCAAAGCCTTTAAAAAATGGGGACATATGTAATACTCTAAACAATAAAGAATTTTTTAAAACAGAAATAATGTCATTTACGGTTCACTGAGACTGACTTTTGGATGCTCTCTCCTTGTACCTTCCCCAAGAATTACTTTCTTGCATTTCTTAAGCAGTTTTATGTCTTTCTCCATATCCCTATTTTTTAAAAAAATTGATTTTAGAGAGGAAGAAAGGGAGAGAGAGAGAGAGAAACATTGATGTGAAAGAGATGTATTGATCAGTTGCCTCCTGTATCATACTTCCTGGCCCAGAATCGAACCTGTAACCTGAGTATGTACCCTGACACGGGGAATCCAACCCTTGACCTTCTGGTGCATGTATCAGTGCTTCAACTAACTGAGCCACACTGACCAGGACCCTAATTTTTTAAAAATGTAAATCACCTTGGTCTCTTTCCCTTTGAGAAGACAATTTGCTTCTCTAGAGGACAAGAGGAGTGGGAAAACTCAAAGGACAAATATAGGATTTTTCTTTGTGGGACAAAGGAGACTTAAAGGCTATTAAGACTTAACGTGAAAACTTTTATTCTCTATTTTATATGCTAATTACTAGGAATTAGTCTAGGAATGGGCATGAAATGCATTCCGGTCAAGGAGACCTGAAGATATCTCTGTTAGATACTTGTCTGGATGTGAAGCCTGGATCCACAGTGAGCATCTTATGTCCACAAGGGACCCAGCTGTCTAGGATGGGGGAGAGGATGATGGGAGCACCTGAGTGCTTTTTTGATGGCACCACCAAATTCATCACCTATCTCTGGATTTCTTGTTACTATTATAACTTTCCATATGGTTTAAGCCACAGTGGCACTGGAGCTGGGATTTCTGTTTCTTGAGGAATCCTAAGAATTGTTTGTGTGGTGGTGAATATTAAATGAATTAGCCCATATATAACACTTCATACCCTGTGTGGCATTTAATAAAGAATCAATAAATGCTAGCTCTCATAAAAATATGACTAAATCATTATATCTGACCCCAGAAGTAGCTGAAGGTATAATTCATGTTTTACTTGGTTCTCCAGAAGTTCTTATAAATCAGAAAATAAAGGATATGGAGGCCAGCAGTTATGTAGAGAAAAGTTGACAGGTTTTTCTATATTTATGATAATTTCCTTAGGCTAGATTCCCAGAAGTGACATAACTAGGCACAAGCATTTTAAATTCTTGTCACATATATTACAAAATTGCTGTCCCAAAGGCTGAACCATTTTATGGGACAACCAGCAATCTCATTAAATGTCTCTTTCACTCATGTTGGTCAGTATTTGGAATAATTATTTAAAACAGGGTGTGTTTTTTTCTGGTAGGCAAAATCATCATTCTGATTTCATTTTTTTTGAACTAGTGGTAACTTTTAAAATACTTATCTAGGTATCAAACATCTCCTGGAGCTGGTGGAGGGTTAGGAGCATTCACCAGTAACTTACAGTGGACTGTTGGTGTGAAGTAATTAAAGGGCTTGGAATAATTTGTCTTTGTAGCATCCTGGATCATCTAGAATTTTCTGGCTATGTTTCTCCTAAACTTCTGGAGTCCTCTTCCTGAATGGGAACAGAAGGGTAGCCAATGCTACAGAGAGCATCTTATTACCAGGGCCACCCCTAAGGTGTGTAGGAAGCCTTGGAAGATATTTTTACAACCCCCCTGTCTATATCAACAATTTGAATCAGCCCAAGTCAATGTCAGTACCGTTTTGATGGACAAATCTGATATGATTCCCACAACAGAAATAGCATGCTGGCCACTGGGAGCAGTTCTCCTGTCAGGCCACTCTCCTAGAACCAGCAACTAGACACTAGGCTCCTGCATAATTTACTGGGCAAGAGTCTTGGAGATCCATAAGGCATTTGGTCAACCCCATACATAGTAGAAGTGGGAATAGAGAGTTGGAGAACATCTCAAAAAAAGAGAAACGGAATTCCTGGTCTATTGCCAGTCCTGATGCACCCTGCCTGATAACATTGCTTGCCCAAGACCCAAAAGTGTCTTTAGAAAATCAGGAGAACTCTCGTAATCATGTAGGCCAAACATGTCAAACCGATGGGCCGAATGCTCGTGTATTTGGCCTGTGTTAGCCTTTGAGTTTAACGTGCTTGATGTAGGCTCCTTTGCCTGGGTCTAAGGGACACTTACTGTTATCACTACACTAATAGATAATTACAGTTGTGCTTTTCTCACATACAAGGCCCTGTGCTACATGTTTTGCACTGAGCTAGATGTAACATGATTTTATTTGTTACATCAAATGAAAAAGGAGATGCAAAAGGAGAGCTTGTAAGCTAACAGACTGGCTTGCTTAGACAGTGTGATGTAAGCCAGTGCTCAAACCAGCTCGGTCCAGGGCCATAGTGCCAGAGAAAGGCTCCTCTGGGCTGTCTGTCCTCCTCTCTTCCCTCCACTTGCCCTTTAAATCTCTAACTCCTTACACTTGCCTTTTAAATCTCTAACTTTCAGAGGATCTCACATCTGGTCTTTCCCATCAGGCATCTGCCTTGAGTCTGTATCTGATAACTCCCTTGCCAGCCCCTTTCTTTGATGGCATTTCATTTTACAGTCTTCTTACATTCAGCGAGATCTTTTCAAACAACATGGAATTATGTTTGTAGACTACGTTTCTTGGAGGTGGGCTGACTCTGAAAATAGTTCAGAACCATGGGGGTCACAGTTGACCACAAAGGACTGCTCTCCCCATACACACTCTAGTTTTTGAATAGTCACCCCAAGAGCTTTGAGAAATGTTTGTTTCCCATCCCATTATTTTCCCAGGGAAATGCCAAATGAATATCTCATTTCTGAAGAAGGGTCTCTAAACTAATGTGCAATTGGCTATTGTGGGTCTTCTCTATGACTCCCAATCTTATTACAAGATATTCATTCACTCTCCCACCTGCTGGGATATACAACAATGGCAGATAAGTGGCAAAATGAAAACTCCTGAACTCTGCAGTTATTTCTAAATGGTTACATTTCCCCTGACAGTTTTAAAATGATGTCCAGGTGGACTATCTGATTTCCTTCATTCACACCCCCATGGAACATGCTTGGGAGATACAGACAGAAAGTGAACTTTGATGACATATATAATATGGCATACTGTTTTAGTGTGAAATGTGCAAATATGTTGAAGTAATTGGACTATTAGTCCACCATTGTGAGAGGAATTTGCATTATACAGTAAGAACTTTTTATTCTCTTATGAAACAGACCTCATTTCATTTGCTTTGTATTGCTAAAGAGAGCGAGGAAGAGGACTGGAAGGTTGACATTCAGCCATTCAGCGCAGAGCCTGCATTCTGAATACTTTACATCTGTAGATGGGATTCCTTTGGCATCATGTCAGGGGGAGATCCTCTACACCATTTTTCTCATCATAGAAACATCTACTCTGTGAACCAATGAGCTGGTTTGAATCCCTCTCTTATAGTTCTACCTTCAATTGTCAAACAGTTATACTTGCTCAACTTTGACACTTCCATGGGATGTGATTCTATGAAAAGAAAATTATGGCACCTAAGATTTAATTTAAAGCCTGTTTATTGTAATAGGCAGATACTGGAGAGCCACTCGTCTGAAACTCTTAGGGCTGAGATGGTTGATTTTGGAAAATAAATTAGCTTTCCCCCGGTTTTGGGTTAAGTGTAATAGTGTAATAGTAACTTTGCCAGGGTAGGGTAGAGTTATTAGACTTTTCACAAGATTCAAGAAAATCTTGTAAGATTTGTTGTCCACTGGGTTGCAAACACCAGCACAGCCCTGAGACACAGCAGCCACTTTCCCTTCTATAAATGTCTGTAGCCTCTTATGCCACAAAAAACAAGGTAACTTGTTAGCAGAGGAGGTGATTTCAGAGAGGAGGCAGAAGGGCGATGTAGTAGGAAGTCATGGAAACCATGAGGGGAGAGGATTTTAGGAAGATGATATAAAAAATAACACATGCAGCAGATTATAAAGACAGTTTATAAATGGGAGGGATAGCCAGTCATCCATCAACACTTGGTAGTTCTCCCTCTTGAATATCTGTGTCCTCTCTTTAAATTCCTATTGGTAGTTATCAAGGTCCAAGTCTCCATTAAATCTTTCTAAATTACTGTAATTGGTTCCTAACTGGTCCCCTTCCCTCCACTCCCCCCTTCCTTAACTTTGATTTAGAGTCAGATAGATGATAGGTGTACTGTGGTTCACCTCCATTCTGCATCTCTGCCTTCCATCTCCCCATCATTCACTGTCATTTTCACAAAAGACGGGCTTCTCCCATTCTTTATTTTGGTCTGGGACCTCCCTTATATGAAATGTAATATCAGTGACACCGGGACAACTCCTGATATGTGAAAGGAGTGAGATAAAGGAATTTAGAAACATCTCTTTCTGGACAAATCTTACATTTCAATACCATTGTCTGTTTTCAAAAGAGCTAGAGTAATTCTTTCCTGTCTTCATTTTCTTACCTCTGCCCCAGGCACGGCAGATGGACCATTTAGATTGATGACACAGGTTGTGTACACAGAAATGCAAAAGAGAAGAGCCCATTAACTGCTTGAAAATATTACACCGCCGATTATCCTTATTTTATGGAAGAGGCATCTGAGGCTCAGAGAGGTTAAGTGACTTCCCCAGGTCATGGAGACAGTGACAAGCAAAATGGAAACCCCAGGAGCATGCCACTTTTCCGGGGGACCTACTGAATACTCATAGGCGCCAACAGGGAGAGCGTCTGGAGAAAGGGGCAAGAAGATGGATGAAACAGAGCACAGGTGAGGCAAAGGCAGGGAACTCCCATCCTCTGTAACCTGTTCCCCATGGTTGATGAGCTGGATAAACCATTTTTATTTGCTGGCACGATTTCTATGCAAATATCCCCTCGCTCTCTCCTCCCTGCCTCATAAATTCTGCAGTGAAATTCATAATGTATGCACATTTTTGGTGCTGCGTGACCTTTTTTCTTTCTTGGTGGGGAGAGGAGGTCTCATAAAAAGGGTGGAGAGCCCCATCTAAGTAGTGCCCCTGGACCGGGGGTGGCAGGAGGGGGCACACAGCGACAGCTTAGGCAGTACGGGAGGTAGAGAAAGTCATGATTTTGGATTGAGATTCTGGAGTAATTTTTAGAAATGGTGTGGGGGAGGATTTAAACATTGAGAACCAATGGAAATGAGACTTTTGAGCTCATCTTATCCAGCTCTTCTCAGGGGAGGCGAGCCCCTGCTGATCTCTGTGTTCTATCTGTACCCCTCGCACCATATATCCTCAAAGTACCGTATTCCCTTCCATCTTAGAACCTCACATGTTCTTGTTTCCTAGCAACAATAAGTCAATGGTTTGTTTGACAAAATTCTTAAGGAAACTAGTCCTGGATCACAGGGGCAGAAGGCTCACTGAAGTGGGTTCAGGAGAAAGTTTGAGATAGAAGAGTAGGAATAGGAGGCATCAGTCACACATCCCCAAACTGGGGAGGGGTAGCTAAAGTGAGCAGCGTGCTCGAATACATGCATTTTTATTATCTCAAAACAAAAGATGTAGGCCTTACGAATATTAGTAGGCATAGCAGAAGGAGAGGAATCTCCTTTAAGAATAACTTGATTTTCCCATCAATCACACATTTACTCTATTAAACAACTCATGTCAAATAGTCGCCTAAACATCATTAACTCATCATCTTGTCTATAGCTAGTTGCCATTCGATCAGGTTCCTTCTTCAAGTTTTTCAGGACTTTCCAGAACTGTTTCCAGTTCACAGCTGATCAAGTGTCTGTCTTTTTTGATTTGTCTTATTTACTTCTCTTGCCTTAACCTCCATCCACCCTCCAGAATTCCACGGTGCTGCTCTATGGCACCACCTGCAGTTCCTGGAAGGCACCACACTCTTTTGTATAAATTTATCTGCCTTCCATTATTCTCCCAGCTCCTCTCTGCTTGGGAAAGTTCTCCTTTTAGCTCAGATGACGCCTCCTCCAAAAACACCTTTTTTTGGCCCCAGTCGTTTTGGTGTTTTCAGAGCAATCCTTGCTTTCCTCTTTGCTAATAGATTTTGTGTTGAGCAGCTGTCTAGATGCTGAGATGGTCATGGCAAGGATCATTGTGTTTTGTCTTTGTTTTATGGTTCCTTAGTCTGCCACTAAATAGGACTGCAATAATTTTCTATCTGCTGAATGAAGTAAGGGCAAAGAACACTTAGCCATTTGTAGCACGAATTACATCAAGATTCAACTGCTTGTTTCCATTTTATGGTTTTAAAAGACAATATCCTTCTCTATACCCCATGTACACAGTATTGGAGAAGGTTAGTCAGTCTATGAGCAATGGCTGCTTCTAGTTTCAAGTGATAATATTTGGGGCAGCTGTAAACATCTTTGCAGATCACATTTCCTTTTCCTTTAGAATTAATTTCTTGGTATAAATTCTCCAAATTGATATTCTTGGGCCAAAGAGTGTAAACATTTTTATGACTCCTATCACCACTTGCAAAGTTGCTTTCTGCAAAGATGCTGTCACTTTATAGGGCCACCACCAAGCATGTTTCCTCTGTTAGGCGACTTGTTCATTGTTACATAGCAAGTCCATGTAGAGCCGAATTTCAGACCCAATTCCAGCGTCTATGCCGTTAACTACTATCCTGCACCTTACCGCTGACTTGTGGGACAGGAAAGGACTTTTCTGTAACCCTGATTGGGTAAAAGAGAAGGGGGAATGATCTTCTGAGAGGGGTAATAGTGAGGACAGTGTCCCATGGACACCAGGTGACCCCAACAATGGTGGGCTGCATTCTGGGA
The DNA here is from genome assembly GCA_004026665.1 of Murina feae. Taxonomy (NCBI): domain Eukaryota; kingdom Metazoa; phylum Chordata; class Mammalia; order Chiroptera; family Vespertilionidae; genus Murina; species Murina feae. Next base: position 1,476 of record PVJC01015601.1, on the reverse strand, counting down.
CGAATATGCCAACTTGGTTGGCACATTTCTGTGACATTTTTCAACAACAGTCTGGGCTTTGGGAACAAGAGAGAAGAAAGGGCAAAGGGGGGTATTCTGGGTTTATGTGTTGCTGGGTTGCAGTCAGAACTGAAGGAGGGGCTTTGGCAGTTTGGATTTAGGAGGGAAACATCACCATGGCTGACACAGTGGCCCAGGCCAGACAGAGACCCACACATGGCCATGGGGCTTAGCTGTATGCATGGTTCTGTCGCCATTGCCACCATGATGACGGCAACTCCTGTGTTAGCCAGGGTTCTGCTGAGAAGCAGAACCAGTGTGATATAGAGATACATCATATAGATTCAATAGGAGGAATTGGCTCACACAATTACGGAGGCTGAGAAGTCCCCCAGTCCATAAGCTGGGGACCCAGGGAAGCCAGTGGCACAACCCAGTTCAGGTCTGAAGGCCCAAGAACCAGAAGAGCTGATGATGTAAATCCTGGTCCGAGGGTCAGAGAAGATGAGATGAAAGGTCCCAGCTCAAGCAGTGAGGCAGGAAAAGGGGGAGGGGGTAAAGCTTCCTTCCTCTCCATTTTGTTCTATCCAAGCCCTTCAAGGACTGATGATGCCCACCCTCACTGGGGAGGGCCACCTGCTTGACTGCGACCACAGATTCTGATGCTAATCTCACCAGGAAACACCCTCACAGGCATGCCCAGCAACAATGTCTAATCTGGACACCCCACGGCCAGTCAAGCTGACACATGAAATGAACCATCACAACTACCAACTGCCACAGGACACATCCATCACCCATAAGGTGCCAGTCCCAGTGGGAGGGGCTTCATGTGGCTCATTTAGCCCTGCAGACTCCCCTCTGGGGCAGCATGCTGGTCTGTGCTGGTCCATGCTCAGATGCACTGCCATCTTCCCTGCTCTGCTCTGTACTGCAGCGGTGGGACTCTGAGAGCTGCATTTCTCAGGCTGTTTGATTTACTGGCTGTCATTAGGCCAAAGAGGGATGGCATCAGCCCTGTCTGATTTCTGTCATGGCTCAGCTCCTACCACCCGCCCCACCCCTCCTCCTCTGACTCAAGGCTCACAGGTAGGCCCTGGGACTCCAGCTCCTGCCTGTGCAATAGGTGCTGTCACTCTCATTTGCCACAAAAGACAAAGAGAGGTTACTTTCTCGAGATTGCGGGCTACTAAGTGGTGGCACTAGAATGCACACCCGGGCAGTCTGACCAGGAAACTGAAGCTTGGAGCCTCAAGGAAAAAGTCCCTAGTCCTTTTGCTAAAAGGTGTTGGAGCCAGAATTCGGCTGCTTGGAAAGAGCAGCAGGTGGGGAGGAAGAGGAGAGCACCAGATGCAGAAAGTGCCCTTGTTCTGGAATTTGATGCCCTGGGAGCTTGGAAGCCTGGATACCATTGCTGCCCAGGGAAGAAGGAGGAGGAAGAGGAGGAGGAGGAGGAGGAGGAGGAGGAGGAGGAGG